>NQII01008852.1:0-49671 GCA_002778355.1 Clitarchus hookeri | reverse complement strand
ATACAGATACAGGAAATTTAATCTCATAAGTATAACTTTCCTTCAAAAATTAAGGTTAAATGACATAAGTAATTAAATTATCACTGTTAATGAGGAGAAAACCATAATTTACTAAAAAATGACCAATTTTGAGTGTAGTGATCATGATCTGAGCATGATCATCATGATCATGTGTGATTATGTTTGTATTTAGATCTTGAACTGTACGGTTTGTTCGAAAATTAGGGTAAAAATTACGTAACAAGTGAAGTGATAATTCCTGATCATGTAAAACTTGTATTTTACTGAATGATGGCCAATCATGAGAATGGAAATCATTCAGACAAAAGTATTTTATCAGAGAGTAAACAAAGTTTAAGACAAATTGTGGTTGTAATATTGTGATTTTCCGAGGTTATGTTTACCTTTTGTTTTAGATAATTTCACGTAATATATTTATCTATGGTTGCAGATTATTTGGTTGTGTTTACAATTAATTTAATATAAATTTCCAATTAAGCTTCATTATTGATAATATAATGTAAACGAGTACAAGGTAAAGTTTGGTTATCTTATTAATTTACTGACACAGAGATCATGTGTAGGTTAGTTTTAATTATATCAAGTATTCCTGTCACGTGAACGAAATAAGAGTATCCTGGTTGGCCCTTGTTTCGCAACTGCTGATTTGAGGAGGATTGTGGCATGGTCAGACGACAGCCAATCAGAGAGCGGCTAACAAAAGAGGTGTAGAAAAAGTTTTACGTCAAAACGTTTTTCGTTAGCAAAAAGAATAACCACCACCTCCAATGATGGACGTGTGTNTGTAGGTTAGTTTTAATTATATCAAGTATTCCTGTCACGTGAACGAAATAAGAGTATCCTGGTTGGCCCTTGTTTCACAACTGCTGATTTGAGGAGGATTGTGGCATGGTCAGACGACAGCCAATCAGAGAGCGGCTAACAAAAGAGGCGTAGAAAAAGTTTTACGTCAAAACGTTTTTCGTTAGCAAAAAGAATAACCACCACCTCCAATGATGGACGTGTGTGTCTGATAATAAGAAGTTTTAAATGAGATAATAAGTAATTGAAGAGAATTTTAATATTTTATATAACTGGTNTAATAAGAAGTTTTAAATGAGATAATAAGTAATTGAAGAGAATTTTAATATTTTATATAACTGGTGAAAGATGTTTTTGTGATTATTGTAAGAAAGTGAACAAATGATATAGAGTACTTTGTGTTTGAGAAGAGTAAGTAATAATTTGTTGGAGATGAAAAAAGATTTTAAATAAAAATTATTTGCAGAAACTGAAAATGTTGGTATATATAATTTNATAATTTGTTGGAGATGAAAAAAGATTTTAAATAAAAATTATTTGCAGAAACTGAAAATGTTGGTATATATAATTTAATTGAAAACGGCGCCTGATGTGATAAGTGTATATTTGTGAATTGTTTGAAATGTTACATAGTATAATATAGACCAAAGTATAGGATAAAAAAACTGCAGTTAAATGCATTAGTGAACAGCAGAAGTCGGCAGTAAATGACTGACCACCAGGCTTTCTTGCAGAAATGCACAAAATGTCCATTGTTTGTCTCTAGTGTATAAAAGTATTTGAGCACAACAATGATGGAAAATTGACATATTTAATTAGTGTGACTGGCAAATATTTTAAATACATGTGGTTATATATCTAACCCATTGCTACAAACAATGGATGCAGTAGAAATGCGTAATTACCACATAGTGAGAGTNCATGTGGTTATATATCTAACCCATTGCTACAAACAATGGATGCAGTAGAAATGCGTAATTACCACATAGTGAGAGTGATTAAAATCTTGTGTTGATAATGACAGCATGTTACACTGCCATAAACTTAAAACACGAGGATCAATACACCATGGGTTANAAAATCTTGTGTTGATAATGACAGCATGTTACACTGCCATAAACTTAAAACACGAGGATCAATACACCATGGGTTAGTACACATACACTTGTGTACTGAGCAATACACCATGGGTTAATACACATACACTTGTGTACTGACAAGCTTGAAGGGTTTCATAAATACAAGAGATGTGCTATTATAAAAGGTCCCATCATAATAGTCATTAGTAACATCATATTCCAACANGGTTTCATAAATACAAGAGATGTGCTATTATAAAAGGTCCCATCATAATAGTCATTAGTAACATCATATTCCAACAAAATTTCATTGAAATTTTCTTAGTAATTAAAATTGCATTGCTATACAAAATATAAAATAAAACTTAACAATTTATGTATTTTCAATATACTTACTCCATAACTTATGTGGATTTCCTTGCAGTGATTATATTGATCATGTGACTAGATTAAAATGAGATTAAAAAACACCAGTAAAAGNTTATGTGGATTTCCTTGCAGTGATTATATTGATCATGTGACTAGATTAAAATGAGATTAAAAAACACCAGTAAAAGTTGCTTGAAACTAAAGCTACTTGAAACTAAATTTATTTCAAGTTTGACACTACCACTGTTTATTTTCGAACCTTTTCCTTATTTTTAAAACCAACTCTCCAGATTCATTACTTTGTCATGCATAAAGATATGTATGCAAACACAGTGGAAAGTTGGTTGTTCTAAACATTGCATTGGGGAATCTTCTAGAACGTCTGAGNAAAGATATGTATGCAAACACAGTGGAAAGTTGGTTGTTCTAAACATTGCATTGGGGAATCTTCTAGAACGTCTGAGGAGGAAAGACTATAGGAGAACTTGGACGAAGGTGTAAGACTTCACACTAGTTTTGTTCAGGCACTCCAGTGAGATACGAACCTACCATCCTCCGAGTCTGAAGATGGTGGTCGAACACGGGAACTATCGGGAGGCGCTGCACGACTCTTGAGGTGCACGCTNAAGATGGTGGTCGAACACGGGAACTATCGGGAGGCGCTGCACGACTCTTGAGGTGCACGCTTTGCGACGCTGCCGACACGACTTCACCGGCCTCACTAACTCTGCAGCAAAATAGTTTTACAAAACAAAACAGCTAATACCATTAATTTTATCTGTAGTCATTGTTCCACTGGTTAACATCAGGAGCATTACCTGAAAACAAAAGACTCGATNATACCATTAATTTTATCTGTAGTCATTGTTCCACTGGTTAACATCAGGAGCATTACCTGAAAACAAAAGACTCGATACATTATGTAGTTGCAGAAACTTTCTAGATGAAACTGTNTAACATCAGGAGCATTACCTGAAAACAAAAGACTCGATACATTATGTAGTTGCAGAAACTTTCTAGATGAAACTGTCAAAATTTGTTTGTTAAATATACAGGGAAAGTTTCATTTGCACTTTGTATAACAAGAAACCTCACTTTGCAAGAATGTACACTTAGTAAGTGAAGATACAGTAAAACCCTACTGATACGACCCCTCACTANAGAAACCTCACTTTGCAAGAATGTACACTTAGTAAGTGAAGATACAGTAAAACCCTACTGATACGACCCCTCACTACAGTCGTTAGTGAGGTGTGGTTCTAATAGATTGTTTGGCAAATTTTGGACCTATTTTGACATACCTCCACCCCTATTTGCCAAAATTTGCAATTTTCCACATGAAGTCCATGTTTGAAGACCTTCTGCATATAACATATGCATCTCCTGCATATCTCCTGAAAGTAACAAGTTTTTTTAAATATATAGTTATTTTGATAGAACTACTTCCTGAAAAAATTAATAACCTAGAAAGCCAAAACATAATCAAGCCATGATCAAAAATACTTAAATAAATTACAATAACAATCTAAAATTTGTTTGCCAGTCTACGGTAAATAAATACAGGAGTTGCAAGTTGCCGCCATTAACTGGTACGTCATGTGTGCACATGTGTGCACTCACACACACACGCGCTCACACACGCGCTCACACACACGCACACATACACGCATTCACTCACACACATACACGCACTCACTCACGCGTGCACTCACACACACACGCGCTCACACACACACACATACATACACGCATGCACTCACACACAAACTCACACACGCACGCACACACACACAAATTTATGTTACGTTTACCACAAACACAGGTTTTGTAATTTAGTTTGCTGAGATAAAAATTGAAATTTGTAACTATGGGAAGCTAACCTCAAATGATTATACATGTAAAATTAACAGTGGAAAAACTACTGATTTGAATCTTCCAATCACAGCCAACAAGTTTACAAGTTACGAAACAGAACATACTGTCTGCAGTTTTTGTAACCACCACCCTCTTCACCCGGCTAAAAGTTAACAAAATACTTTATTGAGCTTTACACTTGTTTCGAAAACAAGAGAAAATCATTTATACTCTTTCTTTGGGTGCTATTTTATGCAGACTACATCAAACTATTTGAATTAATACTACTTTATTTTTAAAAATTTGATGTTTACATTAGACTTGATAAGTCACAGAGTTCACAAATAACCTCTTTTTGAAATGCAATTGTTCAACTTTAGAGGTNGTTTACATTAGACTTGATAAGTCACAGAGTTCACAAATAACCTCTTTTTGAAATGCAATTGTTCAACTTTAGAGGTTAAAGTCAAAGAAAGTATGTCCAAATGGTTGCAAAGTGTGCAGAAAATTTACTAATATTTACTGAGGAATTGTGATACTATTAATAATATTTGTACCAATAGTATGCATACAAAATTTACTTTTGACTTACAAATTGTAAAACCAGACACTCAAGTTGTGTTCTATCTTCAAATACAACTAGTCTGAATTTTTTTGATTACACANGTAAAACCAGACACTCAAGTTGTGTTCTATCTTCAAATACAACTAGTCTGAATTTTTTTGATTACACATTTTGGTTCAATTAATTGAGTAACCTGTTCATACAGATTTAAAATTGGCAGACAATTCCACGCAGTGTTGTAACTGTTAGGAATGCTAGTCAACATTCCAGATGGCCTGAGTGAGTGTAGGCATTCAGAAGTAGATGTCTAGCAGAGAATCACTGATAATGATTCATTGATATATCATGACCGTCACCTGCCGAACACTTTGGGATTAAAAATTTGAAATTGAGTGAGTTATTTTCAAAGTCCCTTCCATTTTTCAAATAGTTATCGTACGCTTATATATACATTAAAAAAGTTTCCATGTTCCTACTTGCTTCTCCTGCTGGTAATAAACACAGAATGGGTAAAATGAGCAGANAAGTTTCCATGTTCCTACTTGCTTCTCCTGCTGGTAATAAACACAGAATGGGTAAAATGAGCAGATTACGCCTTTATACTTCACAAAATAGATCAAATGCTCACAATAAAAAACACAGCATGTGAAGAAATGGGNGAGCAGATTACGCCTTTATACTTCACAAAATAGATCAAATGCTCACAATAAAAAACACAGCATGTGAAGAAATGGGAATGAGAATGTGAAAACTAAAGTGAGATAAACAAAGCAATGACTTTGACTTGAATGTATCTTCATGGTCGTGCCCACAGCAGTCCCTCTTTGACAACTGTCAGATCTCAGTCTACATTACCACACGTAAGGAACAAGGTGATGGATTCACTGATACGTTGTCTTACACATTNACTGTCAGATCTCAGTCTACATTACCACACGTAAGGAACAAGGTGATGGATTCACTGATACGTTGTCTTACACATTGACGAAAGAACTTTCCACACTAAGTTTATACAACATCAACANACACACACACACACACACACACACACACACAAATTTTATGTTACGTTTTCCACAAACACAGGTTTTAAAATTTAGTTTGCTGAGATAAAAATTGAAATTTGTAACTATGGGAAGCTAACCTCAATTGATTATACATGTAAAATTAACAGTGGAAAAACTACTGATTTGAATCTTCCAATCACAGCCAACAAGTTTACAAGTTACGAAACAGAACATACTGTCTGCAGTTTTTGTAACCACCACCCTCTTCACCCGGCTAAAAGTTAACAAAATACTTTATTGAGCTTAACACTTGTTTCGAAAACAAGAGAAAATTATATATACACTTTCTTTGGTTTTATTTTATGCAGACTACATCAAACTATTTGAATAGATTAATACTACTTTGTTTTTAAAAATTTGATTTTTACATTAGACTTGATAAGTCACAGAGTTCACAAATAACTTCTTTTTGAAATGGAATTTTTCAACTTTAGAGGTTAAAGTCAAAGAAAGTATGTCCAAATGGTTGCAAAGTGTGCAGAAAATTTACTAATATTTNGTTCAACTTTAGAGGTTAAAGTCAAAGAAAGTATGTCCAAATGGTTGCAAAGTGTGCAGAAAATTTACTAATATTTACTGAGGAATTGTGATACTATTAATAATATTTGTACCAATAGTATGCATACAAAATTTACTTTTGACTNTAATATTTACTGAGGAATTGTGATACTATTAATAATATTTGTACCAATAGTATGCATACAAAATTTACTTTTGACTAACAAATTGTAAAACCAGACACTCAAGTTTTGTTCTATCTTCAAATACAACTAGTCTGAATTTTTTTGATTACACATTTTGGTTCAATTAATTGAGTAACCTGTTCATACAGATTTAAAATTGGCAGACAATTCCTGCGTCACAACATTGACAATCCTTAGCTAGTCAACATTCCAGATGGCCTGAGTGAGTGTAGGCATTCAGAAGTAGGTGTCCAGCTGAGAATCACTGATAATGATTCAATGATATATCATGACCGTCACCTGCCAAACACTTTGGGATTAAAAATTTGAAATTGAGTGAGTTATTTTCAAAGTCTCTTCCATTTTTCAAATAGTTATCCTACNGTCACAACATTGACAATCCTTAGCTAGTCAACATTCCAGATGGCCTGAGTGAGTGTAGGCATTCAGAAGTAGGTGTCCAGCTGAGAATCACTGATAATGATTCAATGATATATCATGACCGTCACCTGCCAAACACTTTGGGATTAAAAATTTGAAATTGAGTGAGTTATTTTCAAAGTCTCTTCCATTTTTCAAATAGTTATCCTACGCTTATATATACATTTAAAAAGTTTCCATGTTCCTACTTGCTTCTCCTGCTGGTAATAAACACAGAATGGGTAAAATGAGCAGATTACGCCTTTATACTTCACAAAATAGATCAAATGCTCACAATAAAAAACACAGCATGTGAAGAAATGGGTATGAGAATGTGAAAACTAAAGTGAGATAAAGAAAGCAATGACTTTGACTTGAATGTATCTTCATGGTCGTGCCCACAGCAGTCCCTCTTTGACACCTGTCAGATCTCAGTCTACATTACCACACGTAAGGAACAAGGTGATGGNCGTGCCCACAGCAGTCCCTCTTTGACACCTGTCAGATCTCAGTCTACATTACCACACGTAAGGAACAAGGTGATGGGTTCACTGATACGTTGTCTTACACATTGACGAAAGAACTTTCCACACTAAGTTTATACAACATCAACATTCTCCGCTTGACAACCATGGTCTAGGCTGGGCAAGAACGACATGTGTCACTCTCATCTCATACATGCTCACTTTATTTTTACAGGAAAACTAATTGTTTATTATTACTAATTGCCAAATGAGAATATTCAACGTGGTTTCTAGAATTTGATAAAATAAAGTAACTTCTTTAAATGTAAGAAAAAAAGTGTTATCTATCACATTTAGTATAGTTAAAACTATTTGAATTTTACATGAATGCCCATGAATGTCACATAGTAATGAAACAATACACTTACAACGAATCTACTGCTGGATCTTCAGAGTTTATCTCTACCTCTGTCACAGCTGCAGGAGCTACCCCATCACTCTGCAACCTGGAAAACAAACATAACAATGAGACAATATCACGCAAAGTACAAAAAATCACAGCTGTGACTCCACAATTGCACTTGGTGGATTTCACCCGAGATGGACTAAATTTCGGAAATAAAAAATTCCACCAGAACCTAGAAATTTAGAACTGGTATTTCCTTAAGAATACACATTAATTTTTCACAACCCTTCCATTANCAGGAGCTACCCCATCACTCTGCAACCTGGAAAACAAACATAACAATGAGACAATATCACGCAAAGTACAAAAAATTACAGCTGTGACTCCACAATTGCACTTGGTGGATTTCACCCGAGATGGACAAAATTTTGGAAATAAAAAGTTCCACGTCTTGGATCTTTAAATCTTGACCATAAAGGAATTCTTATGTGTTTAATTTTTCACAACCCTTCCATTATAACAGAGATTAACTATGCTATAAATATTTGTATACCAACTTTATGGCATTGAGGTCATTCTAAAATGAACCATAGCCATTCTTTCTCTTTGAGAAACTTGTCAATGCCCTTCAACTAAATGAAAAGTCTCTTCTTTGTGGCAGTAGACTTTTTTTTAGAAAAGAAGATGAAGCCTGNTCAATGCCCTTCAACTAAATGAAAAGTCTCTTCTTTGTGGCAGTAGACTTTTTTTTAGAAAAGAAGATGAAGCCTGTCTTCTGGGACATTCCAGCCAAAGGAAACCATTATCACGAGAGACTCATCGGTTATTGGACTGTCAGAATCTATCCCGAAGTGAAACTTGATTTAAAAACAGCTTTCCATAACAAAATTGTATATTTGAGAGTCATTTATATGCACTATAATTGTTGAAGTCTCGATCAATAGGATTTGGGTATGAATGNCAAATTGTATATTTGAGAGTCATTTATATGCACTATCATTGTTGAAGTCTCGATCAATAGGATTTGGGTATGAATGCATTGGTGAGTTTTTCAGTTGTGTGTACTAGTTTACTATTTTCTTAAATAAATTAAAATGATACATTACACTCACTCAATATTTACATACACTACAACTACTGCTTTTAATCAGCTTTTAATCTTCTTCAGCTTCATCAAAGGTTATACGACACTTCCATTATCTTCAGTGAAAGACTAATGAAAAGCATGACTGTCACCATTAGTGATTAAACAATTCAAATTCACTGCTCAAGTCTTTCAAGCATTCCAATATGGAAGTGAAATACAGTGAAACCCAAAACATTTGCAATATCCGAGAGATAGATCACCACAGATAGCCAAAAAATATGGATAATCCATATTTTTAGTAAATCATAAAATTTTCTCAACAGTAAGTTTTCTGTATTAGGAACTCTGAATGCTGCTGAATGTTGTNTATTTTTAGTAAATCATAAAATTTTCTCAACAGTAAGTTTTCTGTATTAGGAACTCTGAATGCTGCTGAATGTTGTAAAACACAGTCCACTTGTCGCTGTGATACTTCTTCCTGTTTCTCTACTCTTCCTCTCTAATTTTTTGTTGNTGTTGTAAAACACAGTCCACTTGTCGCTGTGATACTTCTTCCTGTTTCTCTACTCTTCCTCTCTAATTTTTTGTTGCACCTGCTGTTTATCTACCTTCTCGATTTCAAGGGTTTCTGGTAGAGACAACAGGGAAGTGAAACAGGACAACCAATATTTGTCCTCCCCCAAACCTCATCTTTACCACTATAAAATAAAAATGATCAAGTGTTATAAATAACAAAAACATTATTAATTAATTATTTTAGATTGTTTTTTTTTACATTTCCTCACCTGTTTTGCATTCCATTAACAAAATTAATAATGATNAATTATTTTAGATTGTTTTTTTTTACATTTCCTCACCTGTTTTGCATTCCATTAACAAAATTAATAATGATCTACAGAAAACTGTACAGTACTGTACACAACCGTACAGTACTGCACAGTATTGTAAATAACTGTACAGTANAAACTGTACAGTACTGTACACAACCGTACAGTACTGCACAGTATTGTAAATAACTGTACAGTACTGTACAGTTTCCCAAATACAGACTTTCTGAACACAGACCTGAATGCTTTGTCGAAAAAATCAAAGCTTTTCAAGTCTGGTCGAAGAAGCAGTGCATGACCAGTAATGCATCTGTGTCGACCCGGCATTATTTATCTGTTGGCATTATTTATCTGTTTATTGCTGCACGACTTCCAATGTGAAATATGATTCCTATAAACAATATTGTGTGTCACATTACAGAAAAATATTTTAACTAGTGGAAAGACAATGATTAGAAAAACTTGCTATTACATGGAGGTNTGTGTGTCACATTACAGAAAAATATTTTAACTAGTGGAAAGACAATGATTAGAAAAACTTGCTATTACATGGAGGTGCAAAAATAACACAGTCTGTAGACTATACATTTTTAAAATTTTTCAGATGATGAACGTCATAAAATTATAAAAAGTTGACGGGCTGTCGTGGTCTCAGGAGCCGGGAGAAGTGAGGTTAGAATTGTAGCACAAGTGTTGTGGTACTTGTAAGGAAGGAAAAGGGCGCTAGAGCATGAGATACTCATCCAAGGGTGGGCCCTTGGCTTCGCCCTCGTGGCTTCTCCTGAGCTCACCTTGCGACGAGCCAACGTAGTCGATAATGCTGTGAAGTCCTGCCTATGCCTACCTACGAGGGTGTAGGCCCCCTCATAGGCCTCTAATTATCACGAGAGACTGTTAAGTGACCGTCTCACACACCAAAAACCCCATAAAGCAATGATCGGGGGTGCTATGCACCAGTGGGTAGAAGATCCAAAATTAGGTTACGCAGTTTTGAAGCGACCGGTAGTAAAATAAAAACAAGAAGTCACTTGCACTGATTTTTACTCACTATGTATTTCCTCCTGGGAGGCACTTAAACTGGTCCAGCATTAAGGCGTGCTGGCAGCCGACATGGAACAAAGAGGCACGTGGCCGATGAAAGTAATTAGAGTGACTTACATCCCCGGCACATTTCGAGCCGGCGGGGTTGAGAGCAGCACTGCCCCCGGGCCAAGCAAAAGAAATGAAGTTAACTAAGTTCCACAACAAGTAAATGACTATTGATACACTAAAGACCAGTACACAATGTTGAAGTGCCCGGGGGCATGCAGAATCAANCACAACAAGTAAATGACTATTGATACACTAAAGACCAGTACACAATGTTGAAGTGCCCGGGGGCATGCAGAATCAATCAACTGGCCGAGCATGGCTAGCCCGCTAGGGACCCTTCTCGAAAGCGCACCATGTGTATTAAGAAAATACACNCAATCAACTGGCCGAGCATGGCTAGCCCGCTAGGGACCCTTCTCGAAAGCGCACCATGTGTATTAAGAAAATACACTGGCACATTTACTGAGGAAACAAATACACACAAAAACAATTACATGACACTACAATACAAGAACACTTGCGTGAGCAAATTGAGCATAAAAAGAAATTGAATTGTAATAAAAATTATAAACAACATAATTTAAGTATGCCACGAGGCTGTCTCTCCCAGTCTGATGCGTGAATGTTAGGTTNAATAAAAATTATAAACAACATAATTTAAGTATGCCACGAGGCTGTCTCTCCCAGTCTGATGCGTGAATGTTAGGTTTGTTTACATTTAACCCTTTTAATTTTAATTAATGAAATATCACCTGCACCCTTATTTGTGTAAATNAATGTTAGGTTAGTTTACATTTAACCCTTTTAATTTTAATTAATGAAATATCACCTACACCCTTATTTGTGTAAATTTTAGTTGAAATGATGTCAAACTTTGATGTTCTGGACAAAGACAGCAAAATTTAAGTGGCAGTTAAGACCATTTGTTTTCCAAACTAAAAATAGTAAATATCTATCAGAGGAGCACTATAGGTAAAAAAAAGTAATAATAGGATTAGATTAGCACCTATTTCTATTAACCTGTCTGTGGCTAAGAAACTGGACTTCTGAGAAGTGATAGATAACTTTGCCAAGTTTAAGTTATATACTTATAANTAAGAAACTGGACTTCTGAGAAGTGATAGATAACTTTGCCAAGTTTAAGTTATATACTTATAAAAAAAAATTAAGTAGAAATGAATTGTAAATATTTAGCATATCAATTATATTTAGAGTTGCACATTAATTATATGCAAGGTATAATCCTAATTCAATGAATATGAGTTATATATCAGTAATATATTAATAGCCCATAGGTTAATCAAAATATGGAGGAAGGTGTCCGTTGTAAAATATTTCCAGGGTCCTGCAAGTTTTAGTTACGCCACTGTGTGCANATCAAAATATGGAGGAAGGTGTCCGTTGTAAAATATTTCCAGGGTCCTGCAAGTTTTAGTTACGCCACTGTGTGCATTGTGTTTTTTAAGCATTCAAATAAATATCTTTATTTTAAATCTTAAGTAAATATTCTTTGGCAGTGACCAATCAGAGCATAGCAGTGTGAGTTATCGGTAGAAAGTGGTATTTACAGTTATAAGTACGCATTACAATATCAAAAAAGCAAATTTATGAAACATTTACGATTATATTTGTGAATTTAAATCACAACATGAAGTGTCTCTGCCAGAAAATATCCTCCTTGAATAACGATGTGGCTAAATGCCAGTTGTTATGTGATGGTAGGTAGTTAGTTGTAAAAAAAAAGTAATGAGGGCACACTTATCGCGAGTGTTCACTGTCTACAATCCAACATTCATGTCAATTGTGAATGGCAAAAAATGAAAACATGGTTAATTTGACATGATTGGTGTTTACTGCATAATATCATAAGTTATAATTTAAAATTGTAAACCTATGGGTGGAAGTTACATGCATGTTTAACATGGCTTTCTACTGTAAACAGAAAATTTCCCCTTTTTAAAGGAAAATTAGTTATTCAATTAATTTTGTTGTTTTCTGCACAAACTTGATGTGTTGAACGAGACAATACTAAACAGGATAAAACAAAGACATCGCTGAATTAAGACATAATTTATCACTGTGTACTCTATCCCTGCGATTTGAATAAAATAAGTGAAGAACTATACATTTATTATGTTCAAACATCAGATGAAAATTTTTTATGCATAGTTAACAAGCACAGACATATTAATTATGAAATGGAGTCTCAAATAAAAAGTTTGTCTTAAATATGATCTACTTTACTGTTTATAAGTATAAGTGTAGGTTTGCAGTGCAGTGCAGTGTGTAAGTGTGTGTGTCTACCCGCAGCTGAGGGCTANTGTTTATAAGTATAAGTGTAGGTTTGCAGTGCAGTGCAGTGCGTAAGTGTGTGTGTCTACCCGCAGCTGAGGGCTATGCAGCAGGTATCAATGTGCCCACTGAGTACATCCACAGCTGCCCTCGACAATATAGCATCTTCCATTGAGGGCTTGCCTTAGTCTCCATAGCCAACCACAAACNTACATCCACAGCTGCCCTCGACAATATAGCATCTTCCATTGAGGGCTTGCCTTAGTCTCCATAGCCAACCACAAACCTCACGGCCAAGACCTTCGCTTGCCACGAGTGCACATCCCACACTGGGGGCTGAATGCCTTCTAGCACCCTAGCGTGTCTTATATACCCTTTCAGCACATTGAAGAATACTAGAAAGCATTGCAGATGAATAGCCATGCTAATGGGCATTAACAACGTGCCATAAAGCCAGGTGAAACATNAATACTAGAAAGCATTGCAGATGAATAGCCATGCTAACGGGCATTAACAACGTGCCATAAAGCCAGGTGAAACATCATGCACGTGATGCATGTGTGTCCGTCTCTCTGGTAGCTATCGGGCATGCCGGTTTCCCGTAGCTGTGACGTGATGCTGATAGTGTTGAGCAAGGGAACTCAGCTGACGGTGTGGAGCGAGGGGTATATTATACACATATTTTCACACACGTATCTGCTAACTTCANCATATCGGCTAACTTCATTACATGCTGCAGTTTCACGCAATAACACACGCGCAAATACGGTTTTTAAAAAAACATTTCACAGCAGTGTGTGAATACATATAGACGAGCATGCTGCTTGCCCTCGTTCTTGAGGAAGATGAAGGCGATGATTTGATATCATCAGCATGGAGTGGGTCGGCAAGCATTTTAGGAAACTGGAAGAGTAAAGGATGATTCATAAATATGTCTGAAAATAATTCAGTGAATAATGAGAATAAATTTAAGCAGAAACAAGTAACAAAAGTTTTTAAAAATATTTTTAAATAAAATCAACACAGGTCTTACATTATCAGTGTGTAACCGATGGACATTCCTGTATCTCCAAGCCAGAAGCTTTGATTGGCTCTATATTATAATTTCTATACGCTTAGTATATAGTAATGAATGGAAATGAATGTGGTAAAAATTGTAAGAATATAAATACAAAATAATTTATGAAATCAAAATAACGCAGTGAAAAAATTAATATAAAGTATAGGCAACCCTCAATTTATAAACAAAATGTACGGCACATTTTTTTTTGGTGGCAGTGCTGTTTTAGCAAATGTACACAAGTAAATATTCGAAAAAATAATAATAAGATGGTGCTGTTCTAGTCATTCATTAAAATGACATGCAAATATAATGAATGCCAGCAAAGTAAAAATATACAAGACAAAGCACAGTCCTACATAAATAATATGGAGAACATGCTAGAAACAGTGTTTGATATTTTAAAAAAACCTTTAAAAATAGGAAATAGGTCAATATTAAATAACTGTAAGTAATCTGTTCAGTATTTCTTCAGAACAGTATAATAATAAATAAATTAATAAATTAATTTAAAAAAACATGCTTCCAAATTAGTTTTTTCCTGATTTGCGCAACAACAGCTAAACACAAACTGTGTGGCCTTGCAGGAGTCTGGTTTGTGCATACACAGCTAGTTGCGTGCGGCACACATCCATACGTGAAGTAGACTTCTTTGTGTGAGACATGCACGCACCATAGCTGAATCAGTTCTTAAACACCACACCTTTAATAAAAATCATTATACCGTTGCGCACGAACCCTTCCACCTTCCCCAATCCGGGAGAGCATTCCTCCTTGCGGCGGTTGGGTTGCCGCACTAGACCTGTCCTCCCTCTCTCTCTCTCTCCCTACCATATGTCAGCACTGGATCAGCCTCGTGGAATAGTGATTCATAATAAACTACTTCCCCTGGGTGGAATCACTACGTCACTGGAGGGGTGGCGCCGTCCACACCACCGTTCCCTCCCTGCTGGAGTGACCGGTGCCCTGCGACCCATTGCACAAGCTTCCCTCCTCAGCGTGGGCAATGTGTGAAGATTGTTTTCGATGGAGCCCCAGCCCCTATAAGCAGTGCCACACCTAGGGATGGGAGGGGTTGGCAGTATGTAGCTCCTTAGCCACCTGGTGAATTGTGGCGAGTGGTGAATGAAGAAGAGAACAGACAGTGTAGGTGAGGGAGAATGTGACAGACGAGTGTGTGTGTTCGATGGCGATGAGCAAAGTGCGCGAGTGCTGCGGAGAATAAGTCGCCCGACGAGTAGTGCGTGCATGTGTACAGGAGCGCTCGGGGCACTCTACACCATGATATCAACGACGTGATATCTGGATTGAAATTAGGTGGGGCTTGAATGGACAAGTGACACCAACTTGAACTGTCAGATAGCAAATATATAATTTTAATGGTAATTATGTAGGTGTTAGAAAACTGTTTATAAAGACTGGGTTTTTAAGTGTTTGACTGTGTTAATTTCTGTGGTGTGTGTTATTGCGATAAAAAGTTTTTAAAAAATCATTTTTTAATTTTTTATAAATAACATTAAAATATTATTATTAATTCTTTTGCGTAATTAAGACCTCCATCCCTTAAAGAGCCTTGCTGTGCCAACACACTTTTCGAAAATTGCAACACTTCAGAAGTGGAATGGAGGCATTTTTTGTAAACTAATTTTTTTGTAAAAACATTTATACAGTAGGCTATTAATGAAAAAAGTAAAACTCATAATAATAATAATAATAATAATAGCAGTAGTAGACAGCAAAGTAAATAAATTGAGTTTAATGAATGCAAACAAGGAAAATAAAGACAGGTAAAGAGGCACTGCGAGCTTTGATTGAAGTGCTGAGTGGCGAAATAATGAATGTTAGGGGAAGTGTTAAAGCACATATAAGTAGTGTCACAGAAGCTGTAAATGGTGTAAATAACAATGCTAATAGCCTAACAAATAGTGTAAATGAACATGAAAATAACAAAATAGAGAGTAAAAATGAATCTGTAAATATCCAAATAGGTAGTGANTAAATAGTGTAAATGAACATGAAAATAACAAAATAGAGAGTAAAAATGAATCTGTAAATATCCAAATAGGTAGTGAAGTGAACTAAAAGACAAGAACAAAGTATTCATGAAGANTCTGTAAATATCCAAATAGGTAGTGAAGTGAACTAAAAGACAAGAACAAAGTATTCATGAAGAAGTGGACAGAAAAAAAAACAGTGTTAGTGAAGTACGTAGTAGATAGGAAAATAAACAGTGGAATGAAAATGTAAACCAAAATATTGATAANTAGTGAAGTACGTAGTAGATAGGAAAATAAACAGTGGAATGAAAATGTAAACCAAAATATTGATAATAATAATAGCGAGCTAGTGAATAATAAAATAAGATAGTGTGAACAAATAAATTGACAGTGCAAGTGAAAGAATGGACACTGTTAATAAAAAAATGGAAAATGTTGAATGTAAGATGGACCAGGAGGTCAGTGCCCTCAAGAGGGAACGGCAAGAATTTATACAGCAGCAGGAAAGAAGATACTTGGGCCCAGTGACTGAGGAGGAGCTGAGATCTTGCCCCCACCGAGCAGACAAATGGGGGCAGTGCGGAGAAGGTAGTGGTCGCGTCAATACAGCTGTAGCAGGAGAGACCCAGCAGTTCTGCAGTGTGGGTTCGCCTCAACCAGGGGTGGATAAAGGCATCACAATTAAGCCTGTCCCCTACGATGGGCAGACACCTTGGCATGAATACCGGCTCCAGTTAGAGATTTTTGCCACCCTGAATGGTTGGACTGATGAGCAACGGGCATGATGAGCAACGACTGTACTAAGGAGACCTGCACTGAGCATACTGCAGTTCCTGCCAGAATGACATCGATTGGAGTACTCCACACTCGNACTGTACTAAGGAGACCTGCACTGAGCATACTGCAGTTCCTGCCAGAATGACATCGATTGGAGTACTCCACACTCGCATCAGCCTTGGAGTGGTGCTTCAGCGACAGATACCTGTGACATGCCCAACTCAAAGCTGCACACAGCGACTGGGGAAACCACTGCAGGAGCTGTGGCAAGACATTATACGGCTGTCCAACCTGTCTCTTGGAGGCNACTGGGGAAACCACTGCAGGAGCTGTGGCAAGACATTATACGGCTGTCCAACCTGTCTCTTGGAGGCGTGCTCCGAAGAGGCACGCAATGTTATCGCAGTTGGTTTGTCAACACTATCACAGATACAGAAGAGCTGCAAGTTGTATGCCTGGCTGCACTTTATAACATTCAGGATGTCCTAGCCCAAGCGCTGGAGGTGGAGTCAGCGAGGCAAGCATTAGTGCCCCAACGTCCAGTTCAGGCAGTAATGATGAACAAAGACGAGGACAACAGCATCAAGAAGACTCTGAAAGAGTTGCAGACAACCTTGAGGGACATTACTTTAAGGGTTCGTGCTGCAGAACCTCACTATCCCTAAAGGCTTGAGTGTAGGTCATGTGGACAGCTGAGGCACCTGACAGTCAACTGTCCTCAACAGCAGCGACAGCAGCAGCAACAGGAAAGCAGGCAGTGAGGGGCAGGTGAGTGTGCAACATCTATACGAACATTGTTCTTGCAGATGCATTAGGTGAAAAAGGACTTAGATGCCTTATTGGTGGAGGGGAGCCTGAATGATGTTTCTTGCCAGATGGTCATTGACACAGGGACAATTNGGACTTAGATGCCTTATTGGTGGAGGGGAGCCTGAATGATGTTTCTTGCCAGATGGTCATTGACACAGGGACAATTGCAACTGTGGTAAGATTGGACATCCTCGGGCTTTCCACCCAGCGATCGCCCAATGACAGCATGGAGCAGTGCGATTCGACTTACAGTAACGGGTGAGGCCACACCATTTAGAGGTAGGAGAAAGGTACAGTTGAAGCTTGGAAACCTTAGCGTAGAGCACAATGTTTAAGTAGCAGAAATAGAAGACAAATGCTTTTTGGAACTTGATGTGTTACGTAAGCTGGGGTGCTGTATCAACACTCAATTGGGGGTACTACAGACAGGCAACACCGAGTTAGTAATGTTAACACAACGATTTGTCTTTGCCAATGAGCTGCCCGGTAGTGTGCAGTAAGTTCACTGTGCTCCCTGTTTCTAGCGAAATTGTTATTCCAGACAGATACTAAATGGTGAGGCATGATCAAGCCAGTCCATCAAGGTGGCATTCTACCAGATGGTGCCATTGTAGCAAGGACTTTGTTGTCTTCATNGGCATGATCAAGCCAGTCCATCAAGGTGGCATTCTACCAGATGGTGCCATTGTAGCAAGGACTTTGTTGTCTTCATACTCGGACAGTTTTCCAGTAAGGATGAATCATTTATCTAACAGTGCTGTTCGTCTTGAGGAGGGGGCAACAACAGGGGTTTCCTAGCAGGTCTCACAGGTACTTCCAAATGTGACTGAAGCTCCAATTTCACAAAAAAAAAACTGACTGCTAACAAGAACACAAGAAAACCTCAACTGGTGACAAAGAAGGCTGTCTCTGAATTAAANCAAAAAAAAAACTGACTGCTAACAAGAACACAAGAAAACCTCAACTGGTGACAAAGAAGGCTGTCTCTGAATTAAAACAGATGAATAGGGATGCATCCTGTTGTGTACCAAATGACACTTGCAGAACTAATGTCGCATGGCATCACAAAAATACAGGGGATTCCAGGCCCATAAATCAGCCACCAAGGCGACTACCGCTAGCTTCACATGAGGTGATTGAGGTTANGGATTCCAGGCCCATAAATCAGCCACCAAGGCGACTACCGCTAGCTTCACATGAGGTGATTGAGGTTATTCCGAAAAAGATGAAGGAGGTAGATTTGACAGAACCATCAATTAGTCCAAGAATGATTCTTACCCATTCGCAAGGATACACAACACATTGAACAGCCTAGCAGGTTCAAAATNATCAATTAGTCCAAGAATGATTCTTACCCATTCGCAAGGATACACAACACATTGAACAGCCTAGCAGGTTCAAAATTGTTTTCTACTTTGGACATGAAGAGCGGGCACAGGCAATGTGATGTGGCCCTAGAAGATAAAGAAAATACTGCCTTNTTCTACTTTGGACATGAAGAGCGGGCACAGGCAATGTGATGTGGCCCTAGAAGATAAAGAAAATACTGCCTTTATAATCCAAGGGGAAGAAACCTGGCAATTTAAGGTGATGGAGAAAGTCCTCCCCTTAGACATTTGTGAGGCGTACCTAANGTCCAAGGGGAAGAAACCTGGCAATTTAAGGTGATGGAGAAAGTCCTCCCCTTAGACATTTGTGAGGCGTACCTAAACAACATCGTGGTTACAGACACATCATCTGAAGAGCACCTGACATAGGACCCTGTTCAGAAAGTTACCACTGCCAATATGAAATCAGTTCCTAACAAATGCCACCTCTTTCAAAAGAAAAACAACTTCTTGGGACGTGTATTGTTGCATGGTGTTATGAGCCTGGGTGGCTCATAACACTCTGAAGAAAGGTGAATATTAAGGAAAACAAGATAAGCTCAGATAATTAAAAATGATTGTTTGAAATGATTAATAAAGAATTTACTTGCTCTAAAGTTGGAAGAGTATACAGTGATATTCAATGAAAGTTAAGTCCAATGGAAGTGAAAGGGAAGGACTTAAGGAAGGTTGTTAGTTAAGAAGAGGGATCACATATAAAGGAAGGGAACTTACCCCAGCCTCGCACCCGGACCCTCTGGTGGAGCAGCCCAAGGAACAGCCGCTGTATGGTCTGATGTTCGTAGTAGACAATGCCGGTTCTGGTCGTTGACGTCTATTTCACACTTCTCGCNACAGCCGCTGTATGGTCTGATGTTCGTAGTAGACAATGCCGGTTCTGGTCGTTGACGTCTATTTCACACTTCTCGCCCCACCACGTGACCGTGACGAACTTTGCTCCGATTGGTTCCCTTATTGCTTTGGAGGCGGGCTGTTTCTGTTTTTGTGTTACTACCCTGAAATGCTCTTGGATGAGCATCTTCGCTGTTGCCGGGCGTCTTGTGTGAATGCCCCGTCGGCTTGCTGCAATCATTCTTAATGTGATGTTTTGATACTCAAGCAGTTTTGTGGCGTCTTCGCGCCATTATTCTGTCGCGTCTGCAATAGTTCTGGCTTGGCGTTAGTGAACTCTGTGGCGCCTTTTCTTCGGTTTTGCTTGGTTAGGAAGTTTGAACGGGTCCAATCATAACAGTCCCCCCCCCNAACTCTGTGGCGCCTTTTCTTCGGTTTTGCTTGGTTAGGAAGTTTGAACGGGTCCAATCATAACAGTCCCCCCCCCCTCCCCCAAAGTGATTAAAAGGAGAGAAGTCCCCATCTCTGGAGGGATGGTTGAGAACTTAGTAAAGNTCCCCCAAAGTGATTAAAAGGAGAGAAGTCCCCATCTCTGGAGGGATGGTTGAGAACTTAGTAAAGCAGAGACATATTTGCTTGAAAAATAGTGTATGTCTAGGTCAATGGTAGAAGAAGAGTGTGTAGTGTNCTTAGTAAAGCAGAGACATATTTGCTTGAAAAATAGTGTATGTCTAGGTCAATGGTAGAAGAAGAGTGTGTAGTGTAGATTAGAGATTTGAGAATGGCTCTGTAATTCACATAGAAGAGTTACACGTAATAAGTGTTGTGGAGAATGGTATAAAAGAGATGTTGGTCACACTGACGGTTCGCNGAAGAGTTACACGTAATAAGTGTTGTGGAGAATGGTATAAAAGAGATGTTGGTCACACTGACGGTTCGCCGCCGTCCGGTGGACTCTGTGCACACGTGGGGGACTGGCAGTGAAGTTGGTGACCGGTGACATCGGGCTCCTCCGTCCGCTGTCTCGTGCGAGGCGTGACTGAGATGGTAGGAAGGGGTAGGGAGGGCAAACGGATGTTGGACGTACATTAATGTATACATACATTACCAGACACTTTTCCGTCATCGTACATAGGCATCTTGTCATATAAAATCCAATAAAGGCAGAATATTAGTTTACAATGAACATGAGTAAANCGTCATCGTACATAGGCATCTTGTCATATAAAATCCAATAAAGGCAGAATATTAGTTTACAATGAACATGAGTAAAAGTGACTAGACAAGCGTATTATTTGACTGCCTTTACATTATACTGTTTCATATCGTAATGTTGAACAAACACTCTCGGGAAAATACATACGGCAGTGAAATCCTGCTGCTCGACTTCGTACAGTATAAAGTTTACAACCTTGGTGAGTTATTCAATAAAATCACCAGAAGGCAGCTCTTGTGTGCANCGACTTCGTACAGTATAAAGTTTACAACCTTGGTGAGTTATTCAATAAAATCACCAGAAGGCAGCTGAACACACGTGACTCTTGTCAGAGGACGACACAAGCGTGATTCCACCACAAAACTACTCACAACGTAGTTTCATAACAAGTGTACAGAAGTGTACACGCATCTAAATACATAATTCCTACTACAGCTATTTAAGAAGAATATACATTTTGGTATAACTATGACATGGATTACCCAACTATTAGACCACTTTTCATTGACAATGAACTGACTGAAAGTATAAACACCATTTACGTGAATAAAAGCGTCCACGCACTTCAGTACTTACCACACTTTACTGATNACTGACTGAAAGTATAAACACCATTTACGTGAATAAAAGCGTCCACGCACTTCAGTACTTACCACACTTTACTGATTGTTCCTTTATATATCCGAATCAGCCTTTTAGGACACTTTCACTGTGACTTGCTTCAGACTACCAAGAGTTTGGTTGTATTGGATAGTCCAATTCTGACGCATAACTGATGTACACAAAGTGACATCTGTATAAGATAATGCCTCACAAAGTAAGTACCAAATTATATATACAAATGACGTTTCATACTATATTAACAATAATTTATTNTAATGCCTCACAAAGTAAGTACCAAATTATATATACAAATGACGTTTCATACTATATTAACAATAATTTATTCATCCACTGCTACGTATTACTGTACATGTTACCTGTCTTGAAAACAAATTGTTGCTATATTCGTTAATGGAGACAATGCATTGTAGGAAAACCAAGTGGGAAATTGTTAAATGTGTCTATTATGTTTGATTAAATTTGTAATTTCATAGTATCCGAGTCTTTGCAGGCAGTTTAAATTNAATTTATTCATCCACTGCTACGTATTACTGTACATGTTACCTGTCTTGAAAACAAATTGTTGCTATATTCGTTAATGGAGACAATGCATTGTAGGAAAACCAAGTGGGAAATTGTTAAATGTGTCTATTATGTTTGATTAAATTTGTAATTTCATAGTATCCGAGTCTTTGCAGGCAGTTTAAATTGGCACATTTAACTATGTAATAGGATGTGGGTTATAAGGATGGGCNTAGTATCCGAGTCTTTGCAGGCAGTTTAAATTGGCACATTTAACTATGTAATAGGATGTGGGTTATAAGGATGGGCAAACGAGGCATGTGCACATATGGAGGTGTGAGCTCTGTTTCTGTAGACAGACCTTCAGAATGCAACTGCAAATATTTTACCACCGCGTCGCGGCAGTTTNTTTCTGTAGACAGACCTTCAGAATGCAACTGCAAATATTTTACCACCGCGTCGCGGCAGTTTGTTTTACTTTAGAAGACTTGGTAGGCGTGCAGTATCACGCCACCCACGGATACGAGAGACGCGCTGATATGACATCCAATTTGTGCCTGGCTTTGCCATGATCACCAAGCCACTGCATGACTTGACCNACGAGAGACGCGCTGATATGACATCCAATTTGTGCCTGGCTTTGCCATGATCACCAAGCCACTGCATGACTTGACCGAGACAAAAAAACAAAGTTCATTGGACCACTAAGTGTGAAGCTGCTTTTGATGAAATAAAAGGAATTCACGTTTCTCCCCNCAAAAAAACAAAGTTCATTGGACCACTAAGTGTGAAGCTGCTTTTGATGAAATAAAAGGAATTCACGTTTCTCCCCAGTCCTGGGCTTTCCAAATAGTGAGTGTGATTCATTATGGACACTGATGCTAGTGTTATCTCAGATTCAGANTCCCCAGTCCTGGGCTTTCCAAATAGTGAGTGTGATTCATTATGGACACTGATGCTAGTGTTATCTCAGATTCAGAATGGAAAACAAAGAGACCACTGGAATACTTATGCAAGGTATTGCACAATCCAAAGAGAAATTATTGAGTGGCATGCAGAGAGCTTCTGGCTGTGGTATAGGCAATTGAACACTATCACCCCTACCTTTATGGCAGACACTTTATCCTGAGAACTAATTATGCTTCGTTATGCTGGCTACTAAATTTCAAGAACCCCACAAGTCAAATAGCTCGGTGGATACTGCACATGCAAGAATATGACTTCAAAATACACAACAGGTCTGGACGCCTTCACAGNGTCAAATAGCTCGGTGGATACTGCACATGCAAGAATATGACTTCAAAATACACAACAGGTCTGGACGCCTTCACAGTGACGCAGATGCAATTTCTAAGAGGCCATGTGAGCCATTCTGCCATCATTGTGAATGCCAGGAAGACGAGAGTGGTGAATCGCTGAAGGTACAGGGGACAAGAATTCAAGGTTCTCTATCTTGTGATGGGTCACCTACCTGGAGTGATGAGGGTATTAGGAAAAACCAGCTGAATGATCCCACCTTTCATCTAATGTTATAGCAGAAAGAAGCTGGATACCGAACAAGATGGGAGGAGATAACCAGTCTAGGTCTGACANCTTTCATCTAATGTTATAGCAGAAAGAAGCTGGATACCGAACAAGATGGGAGGAGATAACCAGTCTAGGTCTGACAGTCAAGGCATACTGGGCACGATAGAATTCCCTTCTACTAGNGGGAGGAGATAACCAGTCTAGGTCTGACAGTCAAGGCATACTGGGCACGATAGAATTCCCTTCTACTAGAACCCTTATGTGCTATACAGGAACTGGGAAAGCAATGATGGAAAACACATTCAATTACAATAGGTCCTACCAGGGTGCAGAATCCCACAAGTGCTAAACTACTGCATTATACAGCAGCAGGTGGACACTTTGGTGTATATAAGACCCTCGACACAGTTTGTNCACAAGTGCTAAACTACTGCATTATACAGCAGCAGGTGGACACTTTGGTGTATATAAGACCCTCGACACAGTTTGTCTGAGATTCTACTGGCTCCATTGGCAGGAGGATGTCGAGAAGTGGTATTGTCTGTGTGATGCCTGTGCTGCAAAGAATGGTCGAAAAATTAAGGAACGAAGTACCCTTCAGAAATACAATGTTGGGGCCCTATTTGAGATGATGGCAGTTGACATTCTTGGACCACTACCAGTTACCGAGAGGGGGAGTCAATACCTTTTGGTAGTGCAAGATTCTTTCACCAAGTGGCCTGAGGTCGTACCAGTTCCAAACTAAGAGGCTAGCACTGTAGTTGATGTGCTTATAGAGCATGTATTCTCCAAAGTTTGGAACGCCACTCGAGNCCAAACTAAGAGGCTAGCACTGTAGTTGATGTGCTTATAGAGCATGTATTCTCCAAAGTTTGGAACGCCACTCGAGTTTCATTTGAATCACTGGCAAAATTTGGAATATACACTTTTCCAAGAGTTAGCTACGATTTTTGGAATGAAAAAAACCTGAAACCACAACATAGGATTTTTCCTACTTATTTTTTGATCTACCGCTAGATAGTACATACAATGAATTTTAAGACTCACAATGTGGTCNTAGGATTTTTCCTACTTATTTTTTGATCTACCGCTAGATAGTACATACAATGAATTTTAAGACTCACAATGTGGTCCTGTCTTTATTTGTGTCTGTAAAACTCGAGAATAATGCATTTCAAAATAGACTACAATTTTTTGCTGGAAAAACTGACACTTTCATGATGATGCGCCTGTGACTTCACTGTACATGTTAATCTTTGTTGTTCACATGCAGGTGCCTTAGTGGGTTTGGTGCACATTTGAAATTTGTATCATATTTTGTTGTTTTGGGGGATACTAAGAATATTAATGTTATTGCTGCATCACTCAACACCAGCNGAAATTTGTATCATATTTTGTTGTTTTGGGGGATACTAAGAATATTAATGTTATTGCTGCATCACTCAACACCAGCGAGTGTTGCATAGTTCCACTAAGGAAAAATACAACAAAATGTACTCCTCATAAAGACATCTGCAAATATTTTAAGTGAAAAAATAAAGAGTGAAGTGTTTCTAAACATAGTTAGTGCCGTATAAACTTAGGTAATTTGCGACAAAAGTACATGTTTTGTGTGACAAGATAATTTCAGCATTATGTAAATACGTTGCTTTTCTTACCGTAATTGCACTGACATAATTCATAAAACTGTAACATTTATTTTAAAGGCGGTGCCTGTACGGCTAATGAGAAATTGCTGTTACATTTCACAACAACTTATAATATGGTTTTCTCTATAACACAGGTGTGTTTTTGTACTTTGTTAATAAAATACAAAAATTTTCTTTGTCAGATATAAATAACGTTCCTGTTTATGCCTCTACATAGACCTATTTTAAAACATTTATTGAATAATAAAACCTGTATCATGCTAATTTAATCCATAGAGGCTTAATCTTTCCTTAGTTTTTAGGACTAATTTCCAAATACTGGGATACCAAAATAACTAAATAATATCCATACACAAATAGAATGATTGTCGAGTGCCTTAAAAAGGCATGAAGTTTTTAAAAATTGAGAGGTATGTTTTTGCATGTAAAATTTAAAATACAGTATGTATAATGACACGAGTCTAAAAGAAATGTGGTTATTCGTCAGAGTAAAGTTCTTNTGTAAAATTTAAAATACAGTATGTATAATGACACGAGTCTAAAAGAAATGTGGTTATTCGTCAGAGTAAAGTTCTTGAATAATATACATACCTACATGTTTAAATTCATTGCCCAATGCTGTACTAAAATGGTGTTTTGAAACACTGATGACATTGATTTCAAACATCAACGAAGACAGAGACAATTGAAGCAAAATCAGGTTAAAACTATCAGTAAATTTTGCAAGAAAATAACTTTTCCAAAAACAATTCCATCCAAATTTCAACATTTCTCTATAAACCACAGTGACCGGCTGACAACACGTTTGTATGCTGCTGATGCTAAGATGGCAAAACCAAAACATGTTCAAATACATCACACACACATTAGCCAATAGGAAACTGTTTTAATGGTTTACAAAGGAGTTCTAAAATTTTACATTTTGAGTATGTGATATTTGAAGAATAAAGAGTGCATGGAAATAATACTTTGCCCGGTAGTATTATATATTGTAATTATTATAAAAACATCAATAATTGTGTAATTGATTTCCCAGGAATAATCTCTATTGCACCCAGATGTGATGTTCGAGAGGCTCATCCATACCCTGGAACAGTATCTGGCAATCNCCAGGAATAATCTCTATTGCACCCAGATGTGATGTTCGAGAGGCTCATCCATACCCTGGAACAGTATCTGGCAATCTTCGTGAAAGAAAACCAAAAGAATTGGGACTTCAACATATCCTTATTTNCCATACCCTGGAACAGTATCTGGCAATCTTCGTGAAAGAAAACCAAAAGAATTGGGACTTCAACATATCCTTATTTTTCCGAGCATATAGTTCGGCAGTCCATGCGTCAAATAGGGTAACACCTTCAAGAACTGTTTGAGAGAGTTCTGTGGTGATCTGCTGTTCTGACATCAAGTAGAAGAAAAAGCAGCCACCTCAGAATATGTTATTAAACTACATCAGAGACTAGTTGACATCCATGAGTTTGCCCGGCGGTACCTTACAGTCAACAGTGACTGAATGAAAATGCAATATGACCAGNACTAGTTGACATCCATGAGTTTGCCCGGCGGTACCTTACAGTCAACAGTGACTGAATGAAAATGCAATATGACCAGCGAATGCCTGAAGAGATTTTTCAAGACGGACAGCTGGTGTGGCTGTACAACCCCCAAACGTAGAAGGGATATTGTTCAAAGCTACAGNAGAGATTTTTCAAGACGGACAGCTGGTGTGGCTGTACAACCCCCAAACGTAGAAGGGATATTGTTCAAAGCTACAGAAATGTTGGGAGGGCCCATACAGGATCCTAAAGCAAATCAATGATGTGGTCTACCATGTTTGTCAACAAAGCTTTTGGGCAAAGTCTAAGGTCGTCCACATCAACCGAATGGCACTCGATGAAGGTCCCAAAGTTGGAGAGCCTGTTCATGACCAACAGACTTGAGGAGGGGGCAGGGTTGTGCGCTGGCCCTTCTACCTTCCCTATGCCAGGATAGCATCCCCCTCATCACATCAGGGAGGTTGGATCACCGCGCTTGGCCTGTCCTCCATCGCCCCTCCCCTGGGTGGNTAGCATCCCCCTCATCACATCAGGGAGGTTGGATCACCGCGCTTGGCCTGTCCTCCATCGCCCCTCCCCTGGGTGGATCCGATACGTCACCGGAAGGATGGGGACACCACCCCTCCCTCCTGCTGTGTAGTAATCGGCNCCTCCCCTGGGTGGATCCGATACGTCACCGGAAGGATGGGGACACCACCCCTCCCTCCTGCTGTGTAGTAATCGGCGGCCCGTGGCATGAGCTTTCTGGATATTTTTCCCTCAGCAGGGGCCAATATGTGAAGATGGTTCTTGATGGAGTGCTGGCCCCNGGCATGAGCTTTCTGGATATTTTTCCCTCAGCAGGGGCCAATATGTGAAGATGGTTCTTGATGGAGTGCTGGCCCCTATAAATAGTGCCATACCTGGAAGGAGGGGAAGGCTGTGTCTGTAGCCACCTGGTGCAGTGCGGCGAGCGGCNGCCATACCTGGAAGGAGGGGAAGGCTGTGTCTGTAGCCACCTGGTGCAGTGCGGCGAGCGGCGAGGGAGGCTGCAGTGGACAAGTGTGACAAGCGAAGCACACAAGTGCTGCACAGAGCGTGTCACCCAACAAGTACGTGCTCGGGCGCTTTAGAATGTTCCGGACAGGACAGACTGGTGATATCTGTATTGAAATATGGTGGGACTTGTTACTTACTTCAAAGTAAACACTGGAACTGTCAGATAGCAAATCTATAATTTTAATAGTAATTCAGTAAATGNACTTACTTCAAAGTAAACACTGGAACTGTCAGATAGCAAATCTATAATTTTAATAGTAATTCAGTAAATGTTCTGACACAGTTTATAAAGAATGGTTTTAAGTGTTTGATAGATGTAATTTCTGTGGGGTGAGGGATTATTATGNTATAAAGAATGGTTTTAAGTGTTTGATAGATGTAATTTCTGTGGGGTGAGGGATTATTATGTAAATATTAGCTGTAAATAGCAAGTGATAGCCATTGTTGTTGAAAAAGGAAGTTTGGAGTAATTTATTTGAATTGTTTAATATAAAATTATGAAATTGTTATGAAGTTTTTTATTTTAATTAATAATTCCAGCCCTCAAAACAACCTGGCTATGCCAAGAGACTTTTGGAAAACTGCAACAAACTATTATAAGAGAGGAAAATATGTAAGCTGAGTGCATTAGTTTCCCATGATGGTAAGCCTGTCTACGGACTTTGCAATTCATAGCATAGCAGTCATTTTCCAGAAAGTGTGTTTATTTANTACGGACTTTGCAATTCATAACATAGCAGTCATTTTCCAGAAAGTGTGTTTATTTATTATTGTGATGAAAATATTAATGTTTTATTTGGTTCTGTTTTGATTGTTACATTTTGTTTACATATAATCTCACCCTGGGTTGAGCATTCAGTATGNATGTTTTATTTGGTTCTGTTTTGATTGTTACATTTTGTTTACATATAATCTCACCCTGGGTTGAGCATTCAGTATGTTTATATTTTATTCATGTAATTTAATTTCTTCATTAATTGCAGTTTAATTATGTTTCTTAAGCTATCCAAGTGTGTAAAAATATATTTTATTGTGTTTCTTTCACGCAGTGCAGTGTTCTCGTATCTCCCGAAGGAGTAGAAGTTTTCGTAAGTTCTTGGGCTGCAACTTTGAATGTATTTGTCTTTGACCTCAGTTATCTGTGAACTGAGCAAGGGATTCTGGTTCCTTCCTCTTATAGAAGAGAAGCTTTGGGGTCTTTGCCATGTTCGGCTCAGACCAAGTTTAGGGCGATGCAGAATTAAAATCTCATAAGACCGAATCATCATAATGTAGTTTCAGTAGCCCAAACTTTATTAATTAAGTGTTTGTTGGTGGGGATGTGAACGGAAGAANGCCATACCTGGAAGGAGGGGAAGGCTGTGTCTGTAGCCACCTGGTGCAGTGCGGCGAGCGGCGAGGGAGGCTGCAGCGGACAAGTGTGACACGCAAAGCACGCAAGTGCTGCACGAGCGTGTCGCCCAACAAGTACGTGCTCGGGCGCTTTAGAATGTTCCGGACAGGACAGACTGGTGATATCTGTATTGAAATATGGTGGGACTTGACTGGACGATTGTTACTTACTTCAAAGTAAACACTGGAACTGTCAGATAGCAAATCTATAATTTTAATAGTAATTCAGTAAATGNACTTACTTCAAAGTAAACACTGGAACTGTCAGATAGCAAATCTATAATTTTAATAGTAATTCAGTAAATGTTCTGAACAGTTTATAAAGAATGGTTTTAAGTGTTTGATAGATATAATTTCTGTGGGGTGAGGGATTATTATGTAAATATTAGCTGTATAGCAAGTGATGGCCATTGTTGTTGAAAAAGGAAGTTTGGAGTAATTTATTTGAATTGTTTAAAATAAAATTATGAAATTATTATTAAGTCTTCNGTTGTTGAAAAAGGAAGTTTGGAGTAATTTATTTGAATTGTTTAAAATAAAATTATGAAATTATTATTAAGTCTTCTATTTTAATTAATAATTCCAGCCCTCAAAACAACCTGGCTATGCCAAGAGACTTTTGGAAAACTGCAACAAACTATTATAAGAGAGGAAAATCTGTAAGCTGAGTGCATTAATTTTCCATGATGGTAAGCCTGTCTACGGACTTTGCAATTCATAGCATAGCAGTCATTTTCCAGAAAGTGTGTTTATTTATTATTGTGATGAAAATATTAATGTTTTATTTGGTTCTGTTTTGATTGTTACATTTTGTTTACATATAATCTCACCCTGGGTTGAGCATTCAGCATGTTTATATTTTATTCATGTAATTTAATTTCTTCATTAATTGCAGTTGAATTATGTTTCTTAAGCTATCCAAGTGTGTAAAAATATATTTTATTGTGTTTCTTTCACGCAGTGCAGTGTTCTCGTATCTCCCGAAGGAGTAGAAGTTTTCGTAAGTTCTTGGGCTGCAACTTTGAATGTATTTNGCAGTGCAGTGTTCTCGTATCTCCCGAAGGAGTAGAAGTTTTCGTAAGTTCTTGGGCTGCAACTTTGAATGTATTTGTCTTTGACCTCAGTTATCTGTGAACTGAGCAAGGGATTCTGGTTCCTTCCTCTTATAGAAGAGAAGCTTTGGGGTCTTTGCCATGTTCGGCTCAGACCAAGTTTAGGGCGATGCAGAATTAAAATCTCATANTAGAAGAGAAGCTTTGGGGTCTTTGCCATGTTCGGCTCAGACCAAGTTTAGGGCGATGCAGAATTAAAATCTCATATGACCGAATCATCATATTTCATCACTTTATTAATTAAGTGTTTGTTGGTGGGGATGTGAACAGAAGAAATCCCCAAATGCCGCATTTTAAACTGATAGATTAATTTATTACGAAAGATGTTAAACTAAAGTCTCTCCCAACCCCATCCACCCACAATAAAATAAACAGAGCTCCAGCAAGTATAACTTGGCCATAACAAAATAAAGTAAGCTGGAACGGTAACCTACATTGAACATAGCATTTGTTAACACATAGTTACAGCCACAACAGCTGTGGCNTAAAGTAAGCTGGAACGGTAACCTACATTGAACATAGCATTTGTTAACACATAGTTACAGCCACAACAGCTGTGGCGGAAGGATACATTGTGGCTGCGATACTATTCTAGAACTGTCAAAGCTAATGAACTTAAATGAACTGGAGTACACTTTTGGGTAGAGCTGAGTTTACCAAGCACAAGGCTCTCACGTGCTACACCTACGTATAGGCTGTCCACAGTAAACTGAGCACTTCTCAAAGCTCTGCTCAAGCTCTACATGTATGCACATTGTGTATTCTTCCATCATACGTAAAATTAACATTGCCATGTTCCCGATCACTTTATTCATGCGTCGGCCAAGTAAAACTGTCAAATTATTAGAAAAGTAAATATTTCACAAATTTGTTGCTTCTGAGTCTAATATAGATTAAAAATACAGAAAACAAAATAAAAGATATCAGTGTTCAGAAATGTTTATCTAACAGTTACAGCAAAGACATGGAACTACTTTCCCTCCATCATTGCCAACTTAACTGGGCGTACGCCAGTCATAGTGCCAGTAGAGGCAGCTGCGACACTCTTCTAAGCTTGATTTCAAAAGTGCTCACTTTATCGTGAACAGCTTATAAATAGTTACTTCCTTGAAAATAAAGACACATTCTTATTATTATAATAAAATATTTAACTGATTAAGCACGTACATAACTAGCGAAAAGCTATCAGTTTCAACAACTGCAAATTATGGTCACAGATTGATTCTCGATGCTCATCCTTAGNTATAAATAGTTACTTCCTTGAAAATAAAGACACATTCTTATTATTATAATAAAATATTTAACTGATTAAGCACGTAAATAACTAGCGAAAAGCAATCAGTTTCAACAACTGCAAATTATGGTCAGAGATTGATTCTCGATGCTCATCCTTAGCCTGCATGCAACTTTCTCAACAGTGACCAGTCTATGCAAGTTGCACCATAAACTGGTTGCAAGCAACATGCGGCTATACAAAAGCTACGCGTGCTATTAAAGTAAACATGTCAAGTTTATAAAGTGGCACCACAAAACCACAAATACTGTGCAAAAAAATTAATTTTAGCATTGGATGGAAATTTTGTTTTCATAGGTGCATAATTAATTATGGAACAGGCAGATACAGCTTGCTTATCACAAAATTCCATGACATATAATTACTCTGTTCAAAACTGTCTGACATTCCCCTGATTTCCCTCACAGCTTTACTTCCTTTTTCCCAGGTTTTCCAGATGAGCGGCAACCAAGAGATACAACTGGTGTTATAACCAATGCTTAACTGTGGTGACATAAGATATAGTCCATTCACGGTTACTTCCAATTTTTCTTAACATTTGCTAAAGTTCTACTTTCACGATATTTCTCCGCCTCATGCTTCTAAAGCTTAACCAAGTCTAGAATATTACATCAAAGGGCAGCACACCACATTCATGCGCAGTCACTTTAATAATATTTTACATAAGAACTATTTCTTACTAGACATTACCAACACACCTATTTTCTCCCATATTAAATATAAAATAAATATTATAATTTATAGGTAAAATATAAGTAAATGTTCAATTTAACCAAAAATAAGATAGACCTACTTTATGTTAACAGAAGTAGGTATTAAACGCTTATGATATATTACATATTTAGGAAAGAATCGAGCACATCGTACATGGTGTGATTTTCCAAAGGCTTGGTTCAAAAAGTGTGAAGAAACCATGAAAAGACTATAGCTATGATTGGTTGTTGCATTCTGCCAGGTATTTATCGAAATGTGCACATGCTGAGTTTCAAAAGCTGNTATGATTTTCCAAAGGCTTGGTTCAAAAAGTTTGAAGAAACCATGAAAAGACTATAGCTATGCTTGGTTGTTGCATTCTGCCAGGTATTTATCAAAATGTGCACATGCTGAGTTTCAAAAGCTGATACAATAAAAATTTCTCCCCAGGCTTCAAACAATTGTCACGAACGTTGTCTAGTACGTTCACACATTCTGTTGCGTACAGCGGCTCTCCTCACCTCTCGCACAGCTCCTCCTCCTCCTGCTTCTCTCGCTCNTGTCACATGTTCACACATTCTGTCACATGTTCACACATTCTGTCACATGTTCACACATTCTGTTGCGTACAGCGGCTCTCCTCACCTCTCGCACAGCTCCTCCTCCTCCTGCTTCTCTCGCTCTCGTGCCAGCTTCTTCCACTTCTCAAACACTCTGAGTGTCGTCTCCTTTGCTTCGTCCTCCTTTATCGCCTCGCTGACCGTGAAGAAGTCGGTGCTGCAACATACGTCAGCGATCAGAAAGAAGCAGGCGCTCCGTCCACGTGCAACACTCTGAGTGAGCACAGTGGTAGTAAACACTTTGCTCGGGCATTACGCCACAGTGGTAGTACCGTACGGTACACTTCAACACGCATTATTACGCACGTCAATCCAGGGCCATAATTTGACGTATAGGTTCCTTGTGAATCGTGTTTTGTTTAAAATGATGGTGGATGGGGAAGTATGTACTTGTTTGATGCAAAATTTCTCAGCTCAAGTTGTCCATGTCTGTGGAACGTCTAACTTAAGTTGAAGGTGAGATGGCTTAGTTGCACGGCGAGGTTTGGTGTGCCGGTGAGGTTGATGTGGAGTAGCGGCAAAATGCAAGGGCAGGGGAAGAGGGAGTACCCCGAGAAAACCGGTCAGCTAACGGCAACGTCCATCGCATTTTCGACGTGGGAAAACCTGGGTGACTCTGCCAGGAGTCGAACCTGGTTCACGTTGGTGGAAGGTGAGCGGTATGACTAACGCACCACCAGTCTCCCATTTGCGACAAAAATTAATAATATGCAGAATGTTTTCAAGAGAACAGTGCAGAAAAATACACTTAATTTCTGCCTGTATACACTACACGCGCAGACACAGTTTTTTAAATGTCTTCTGCATAACAGTAGAAAGGAAAGAATTAAAGTTGAGAAAAAATTTTATAATTGTTTTGGGTCACAAATGGGTTTGTTTGTTGATGTCAAACACGGAAGAGGAACAACCAATGATAGCAAACCATGCACGTCACTTTTCTGAAAACTCAAAAAAAGCGACCGAATATTAACAGGAGTTGATGGAAATCTGATTATCCACATTAGTCTCCATAAACAGGATTTTGGGCTTGTTGCAGAGTGAAACTTTTTTGCTTCTTCGCATGGAAGAAATGAAAGTGACGGAATAGGAGGAACCGTAAAGTGAGAGAGAACCAAGGCAAGTTTGCAGAGAGCAGTGGACAAACAAATTTTAACAGTTCAAGACATGAACCAGTTTTNTGAGAGAGAACCAAGGCAAGTTTGCAGAGAGCAGTGGACAAACAAATTTTAACAGTTCAAGACATGAACCAGTTTTGTTGTGAGAAGATAAAGTTATAATACCCTATAACTTACACTNACAAATTTTAACAGTTCAAGACATGAACCAGTTTTGTTGTGAGAAGATAAAGTTATAATACCCTATAACTTACACTTGTGTAGGAGGTGGTGAAGTTGTCTGGCACGAAAAGGAGAGATTTGATAGCTGTGAACGATTGCAGGAGCTAGGGGATTTAATCTTTATGTTCCAGTTAGAAAAAACGTCATTAGATACTTGTTCATACAACAAGATCTGAGGAGTTTCAAGATTTCCAAGTGTCTAAATTAGNTAGAAAAAACGTCATTAGATACTTGTTCATACAACAAGATCTGAGGAGTTTCAAGATTTCCAAGTGTCTAAATTAGTGACTAACATTGAGAAGAAAATGACACTGCTACAAGCGTTTATGTTGGACTGTTGGCTTGGCGAGAGAGAAGAAATCAGTTTACAAAACCAGGCTGTGTTTATTAATGTTTACCATCCAGCAGGGGGGTCACGAACATCTTTCAAGAAGTTATCAGGAGATGAGGTGTGGGTAGCAATGAAAAACATTACTAGGAAAGTGAGAACAATGGAATTAATAACACCTACTGGACAATCTCACCATATNGGGTAGCAATGAAAAACATTACTAGGAAAGTGAGAACAATGGAATTAATAACACCTACTGGACAATCTCACCATATTTCTCAAAAACTGTACAATGGGATATCCCAATTTTTGAATAAGCTGTAAACTTTGAGGNTGGACAATCTCACCATATTTCTCAAAAACTGTACAATGGGATATCCCAATTTTTGAATAAGCTGTAAACTTTGAGGACCTCTATAAGTAATGGCCACTTTTATAGCTTTAATAGTTTTAAACTTGTATTAGCTGTTTAGGTATTGTCACTTGATCTTGTGCATTTTTTTAAAGTTTGTACTCTGCATAACTCTGTTTTCAGAAGAATGTCAATCTCAAAATATTTGCAAGAGATAACTGCCATACAGAACTTTATTGTGTGCNTAACTCTGTTTTCAGAAGAATGTCAATCTCAAAATATTTGCAAGAGATAACTGCCATACAGAACTTTATTGTGTGCTAATTTCAACCTTTCATCTGCTCCCCCACCAGATATCAATTTTGCAAAATATCTTAAAAACAGTACGTTCGTGGGATTATATAAAAAAATAAGTGCTGGTATCAGGGTTCAATTAATTTTTTACATAAACTACTTTAACATAGGTACTTGCAAAAAAATTGGAGGCCTGTTACTAAAACATTTGCCAAAAATNTTTTTTACATAAACTACTTTAACATAGGTACTTGCAAAAAAATTGGAGGCCTGTTACTAAAACATTTGCCAAAAATAATGATCCAAAACTTTAATTTTTAAAAAAGTAGTTGTCAAGTTTGGAATGAAATTTCAGGCATAAGGAAACACAGCAGACAAATTATGTACTGTATTTTCGGCATCACATTTTACTCGAATCTCATTTCCAAAAAAAATAATGACAGCCCTGTGACAAACCATAACTGAAATATGATTTTTTTTTTCAAACCTCTACAAATGCCAAAAATGATGCACTGCACAAAACAAAAGTGGTTACAATTCTTAAATGAATTAAAATAAGAGTAATAAGAATCATTTAATTAACTACCAACACATNTAAGGAAACACAGCAGACAAATTATGTTGACATAAAAGCCGTAGTGTAAAATGAGCTTAGAGTAAAGGTTTTTTTTAATGACAGCCCTGTGACAAACCATAACTGAAATATGATTTTTTTTTTGCAAACCTCTACAAATGCCAAAAATGATGCACTGCACAAAATAAAAGTGGTTACAATTCTTAAATGAATTAAAATAAGAGTAGTAAAAATCATTTAATTAACTACCAACACATAAAAGTTATCATGTTAAAAAAAATTCAATTTTTTAAAAAATGGTTAAGCAGCAAATAATTTTTTTTTCTGGGCCACTAGAGAAGGATTCAAGTCAGTTACGCATATGATGTTACCTGGACGCTTACCAATTTACGTACTGCTGGGTACCTACAGGAATTAATGTTCCACCTTTGGTTTCGTAACTGAACAGTGCGTATGCCCCACTTCCACCTGCCACCAAATAGTTGAACGCACAACCGGCATTGGTGAGTGCAGTAACATCACTGTGTCTTACAAGTGTTGACTATATATAACATCATGTCATTTTTCAACATTTCCCCGCTTCCCTCTCATTCCAAAACATAGCCACAGAAGTGTGATTTCATGCAACAATCTGCACCACTCTGCAAACTGAAGCATGCGCATTAGCACCGACGTACCCACTTCATCCCCCCTTCCCGCCCAATTGGTTGCATACATCTTCACGTATAATTTGGTAAAGTAAATTAAGTAGGGACCCTATGTACTCACTATCNACCTCTAGATACGACTCTTACAAGTGACAGAAACGTAAGCATCCTGTCCTATCACCTGCACCCATTCATGTCCATTGTGCATTTCGACGGACGTGGACAATTCCAGCAGGACAATGCGACATCCCACACGTTGAGAGTTGCTACCAAGTGGCTCCAGGAACACTCTTCTGACTTTTGACACTTCCATTGGCCACCTAAATCACCACACATGAACATTATTGAGCATATCTGGGAATCCTTGCAACGTGCTGTTCAGAAAAGATCTCCACTGCCTCGCACTCCTATGGTTTTGTGGACTGCCCTGCAGCATNGAATTAATGTTCCACCTTTGGTTTCGTAACTGAACAGTGCGTATGCCCCACTTCCACCTGCCACCAAATAGTTGAACGCACAACCGGCATTGGTGAGTGCAGTAACATCACTGTGGCTTACAAGTGTTGACTACAACATCATGTCATTTTTCAAAATTTCCCCGCTTCCCTCTCATTCCAAAACATAGCCACAGAAGTGTGATTTCATGCAACAATCTGCACCACTCTGCAAACTGAAGCATGTAGAGCCGCACCGACGTACCCACTTCATCCCCCCTTCCCTCCCAATTGGTCGCATACATCTTCACGTACAATTTGGTAAAGTAAATTAAGTAGGGACCCTATGTACTCACTATCACTCNCAATTGGTCGCATACATCTTCACGTACAATTTGGTAAAGTAAATTAAGTAGGGACCCTATGTACTCACTATCACTCGTGCTCCAGGAAGTATTGTGTTGCAAATTTTTGTGTAAATTCACAAATATGTGGGTTTTTTTTATTCTTCAATAACNGTGCTCCAGGAAGTATTGTGTTGCAAATTTTTGTGTAAATTCACAAATATGTGGGTTTTTTTTATTCTTCAATAACTATTTAATTCATTTATATACTTTGTGTTTTGTTCTTTATGTATTTTAAAACCGCAATTTCCTTGATCTTCATAGCCTCCCCTCTATCGCGATTCTCATCCTATATTGCAGTAGCCTAATGTAAATATAGGATTACACTTAAGTATGAATAATACTAGCAATACATTCCATTATTATTTATTATACATCTTTCCTCCAGACGACCCCCTAGTCTAGATAATTACCCTTTCTTTGAAAACAAACAAAATCATCACATACAATATTTACTTTCTTAATTACAATTACTGTCACAAAAACTTGCTTGCAAAATGCACCACTGTCAGTGCACATGCCTTTTTATTAAAATTTTCATATTTATTTTCCAGTGATAGAAACTAAGGTAAAACAATTGTGTATACCTTGAAAATATTATAGGGTTACAAGCACAATATTGATTAACCCAAATGNGAAACTAAGGTAAAACAATTGTGTATACCTTGAAAATATTATAGGGTTACAAGCACAATATTGATTAACCCAAATGATCAGTTACTTCGCACACTGGCCGAACTCTACTGGCAGTCAAGCAGTCAGAGAAAATGCAATTTACTACCGACAGCCAANAGTTACTTCGCACACTGGCCGAACTCTACTGGCAGTCAAGCAGTCAGAGAAAATGCAATTTACTACCGACAGCCAAATACCAACTGCGCATTGTTAATTCGCCCAAGGGATGAGGGTGAAAGTAGAGAAATGATGGGGTTACAAAACTTTGAAAAAAAAATTACCAGGATCTTTTATTTAATTTTGCATACTAGTGCTAAGATTTTCTGTTACACTTCCACAAGTACACTAAAAACCTAGTGTATACTAACCTTAGAAACAAAAAAACCATCAATGTAATACAAGCTGAGTATGCATACTCATCAAAATCTTTTTTACGTTTTCCAAACTTTTGCTTAGATTTTCAGTTACACTTAAACAAGTACACTTAAAAACCTNACACTAAAAACCTAGTGTATACTAACCTTAGAAACAAAAAAACCATCAATGTAATACAAGCTGAGTATGCATACTCCTCAAAATCTTTTTTACGTTTTCCAAACTTTTGCTTAGATTTTCAGTTACACTTAAACAAGTACACTTAAAAACCTCNTCAAAATCTTTTTTACGTTTTCCAAACTTTTGCTTAGATTTTCAGTTACACTTAAACAAGTACACTTAAAAACCTCATGTATACTCACCTTTGAGAAAAAAATAACAGAATCAACGTAATAAAATCAGAGTACGAATACTCTCCAGAAATTTTTTTTAAATTTTGCGTACTTCTGCTAAGTTTTTCCGTTACACATTAAACAGTTTATGTTATGGACATTTCAATCCAGTGTGTCAGCGCTTGGTTTTGGGACAGTACCGACTCCAAACTTGGAGTGGTGCGGAAGTTCTGTAACACTCGACAGAAAAATATTTTTTTTTTAAGAAAATTTAAAATTGTACCGTATACTTGAATATAGAGTTTTTGTTATGTAGTGAATGATCTTTGNTTTTTTTTTTAAGAAAATTTAAAATTGTACCGTATACTTGAATATAGAGTTTTTGTTATGTAGTGAATGATCTTTGCAGAGTAATATAAGATTCAGTGCGATATGATTTGGTTTTCAAACAGTACGGCTCCGATCTCGGAGTCATTTTTGAAAGTCACTGCACAAATTAAATTTTTTCATGAAAATTTTGCATACTTGAACAGAGATTTTCTGTTACGCATTAAACCGTTTATATTACNCAAATTAAATTTTTTCATGAAAATTTTGCATACTTGAACAGAGATTTTCTGTTACGCATTAAACCGTTTATATTACGAACCATTAGATTCAGCGTGGCGGCATTTGGTTTTGGAACAGTAGGCCTCCGAACATGAAGTGGTGCAAAAGTTCGCCAACACTTAACAGAAAAATATATTTTTTTCCTTAAAAAATTACAATTGTACCTCATACTTGAATAGAGAAATTTTGTTACATACTGAATGCCCTTTGCAGAGGAATATCAGAATCAGTGCGACATCATCTGGTTTTCAGTTAGTAGGGCCCCAAACTCGGAGTCATTTTTTAAAGGAAAGTATACTGCACAAAATTAGGTTTTTTTTTTTTAATTTTAATACTTGTGAGTAGAATGAAAAAGATGAGTTCGGTACAAGGGCTGGAGTGCAGAGGAGCATGAGCTGTCATTGCAGTTGTCCGGTAGCCATTTTGCCCTCAAAATGTTTTGTTTTTCCTTCATAATCAAATCATTTACCTTCAAAATTTGGCCCTTTTACCTTAAAATTTCCCTTTTACCCTCAAAACTTTTCTTTTTCCCTTTAAAATTTCCTGTTTTCCCTATAAAAAAAAAGCACAGATCCCCCCTATTTGCAAAATACAATCCCCCGAAAGCCACTATTTTATTCATCGGAAGGATTTGGGGATATCTTTTTTCAAAGACAGAGCAGTGTTGGCCATATTGATTTTATAGGCAAATGATATGTCAAATTGATACACAGGGTCCAGGGTTCTGAGTCAGAGCTGACCATCCACCATCTTGGTTCTGTCAGCCATCTTGGCAAACAATATTGGATACAGGGCACCTTGACCTTTGACCTTGACCACATGACCTTGAATTAGCATAAACCCAAAAAATAGCAAAATTCTCCAAAAAATTTTGAGAAAATTATAAAAACTTCCATAGATTTTGATAAATCTATGGAAGTTTTTATAAAATTCTTATAAAAACTATATTTAAAAATTGATAAAATTAAAATTTTGAATGTTTGGTTTTAGAGGGGACAGGGGACCGGAGCCAACCACTCAACATTGTAATGACGTCACCCGACCACCATTTTAGATCCAAGTGACATTGACCCCTTTAACCTTCAACCTTGAAACCCTAAAAATCCCAACAAATTCCCAAAAAATTACAAAAATTTATTTTTAAAAATTATACAAGAAATTTATTTGGTAATTATCTAGTTTAGGGGCTTTTCTGAAAAACACAATAAAAATTTAAAATTATGATATATTTCTACTCTACTAATGATGCAGAACACGAATATACTAGGGGCATTAACGTCCGACTAATTTCGTAATATGTGCCCACCTAACCTAACAAAACCTAACCCCACGATGGGCGAATCACTATTTTACATTTTTAAACTAACCTAGGATTGTTGGGTTTTACACTAACCTATGATGTTAGGGTTTTAAACTAACCTAGAATAGTAGGGTTTTACACTAACCTATGATGTTAGGGTTTTAAACTAACCTAGAATAGTAGGGTTTTACACTAACCTAGGATGTTTGGGTTTTATACTAACCTAGGATGTTTGGGTTTTACACTAACCTAGGATGTTTGGGTTTTACACTAAAATACGAATGTAGGATTGCAGGGATTTAAAGGAACCGTAAAACACACCAAAAGAATGTAAATTGACTCACCTAGGTAGGGGGCTGGTATAATTCCTCTGACGTTAATAGACACAAACAAACATATTTCGCAAGTTTTTTTTAATAGTTCTACTTATTTTAACACTACGGCCGCTTCAATATCAACTAGGTAAGCTATGCTGAATTCATTAAAACAACTTTTGTTGGCATAAAACGTTTCGTTCATAAACGTAAACAAACTGTCAGAAACAGTCATCTCACAAACTTGTTCAATTTTTAAAAATATGTTGCACTTATTTTAAAGCGATGCCCCTAGTATATTCGTGTTCTGCATCATTAGTAGAGTAGAAATATATCATAATTTTAAATTTTTATTGTGTTTTTCAGAAAAGCCCCTAAACTAGATAATTACCATCGGCAATCCACACACCCATTCTGACCAATCCATGCCAATCCTTTCATCAATCCCAATTCTTCAATTAATTCCAATACTTTAATCAATACATATCCTTTGATCAATCCTTTGGTTTGTCTCCCACCCATATGTAAAGAAATTACATTCAACTGTCAACCAAATTAATGTTTTGAATGTAGTCCACCATCCATGCATTTTTATACTTAAAAGTCTGTATTAATATTCTGTATGCGGATCTTTGCATTAATAATGGAGTGCTCGTAGCACCACTTTAAAGTCATGAGAAATAAATGGACAGAACACAAATATTATTTTTTTAAATATTATTTTGTATTTATAATTTCAGAAGAAAGCAGTTCATCACATCATGTGATATAATCCCTAACCTTTAGTTCACTAATGATTGAAGACATCTCGTTAGTGTGCTATAAATCTCCACATTGGAAAGTGATTAAACGTCTGAGTCTATAATAAAGTTCATTCGGATCTTCTCTAAATAGGTAGACAGTTTTCTCAGCATCTTCTGCCTTCTTCATGTTTCTTGTTGCGGCAAATGTGGTGGGGGGTGTGTAAGTGCATCGAGAAAATCACCATCATTTTCAGTAGTATCACTGTCTTCATGGTCATCTTCACCTCCTATTTTGTATTCTATATTAAATTTGCTTTTCTTTTTTGCAGGAGGTTTATAGTCATCAGTATTTAGAGCCGACGTGAAAGTCTTGCAAGAGTAAATTCCACACAAATCGACACTACTGCAGTCATTCCGCCTTTAGCATAAACTGTCTCATCATAATCACCTGTCGAATCAGTACCCATCTCGATGCAGCACTTGCTGACTCCCAGTAAACGAACCCTTGCAGATCTCGGTACATTCTTACAATGTATCGCCTAGCGTAAACTGCATGGGACCAACATCGTAATGCTTCATTTTGCAAAAAGGTATCTTCGTACAGGCCGTTCTCTCATGCAGATGAAAGCATTTTGACCATAGGTGAAAACTCGATTGCAGAATAAGCACTGACGACAGCCAGGTAGCAATGAAGAAGGTCGGGCCCCATAATTGTTGAGGTCAAAGGCAGGCTTTGGAATTCACAATTCTTCTTCGGGGTATGACGAGAGTGCCTCCAAATCGATGTTCACCCCACAGTGTCAGAAGGACAACTGTCATCTATCTATATAAATGTGATTCTTTTTACAGTAAAGAGACTAGCTTGTGCCCACAAAAGGAGTTCTACCATACAATTTATATATAAAGAAATATGAGAGCACTTNTAAAGAGACTAGCTTGTGCCCACAAAAGGAGTTCTACCATACAATTTATATATAAAGAAATATGAGAGCACTTTGAGAAAACCCACATACTCGTTCGTCCCAGAAGAAAAAATGCAGATACTATACAACACACACACACACACACACACATATATATGCACATATATAAGGTATGAATATACTTAATTATGTACAACAAATTAAAAATAATTTTATACTTCCATATATGTATGTATGTATGTATGTGTGTGTGTATATATATATATATATATATATACATATATAGAGCCAAAAAAAAAATGGTATGGGCGTGCGTATGCAAATAACAGAGGTATGGAACCAATCAGAGTAACTCGATGCGGTCGGCAGCTAGATCGGTTACTGCTGCTACAATGGCAAGTTATCAAGGTTTAAGTGAGTTTGAACGTGGTGTTATAGTCGGAGCACGAGAGATGGGACATAGCATCTCCGAGGTAGCAGGTTTTACAGTAAAGAGACTAGCTTGTGTCCACAAAAGGAGTTCTACCATACAATTTATATAAAAAGAAATATGAGAGCACTTTGAAAAAACCCACATACTCGTTCGTCCCAGAAGAAAAAATGCAGATACTATACAAAAAAAAAACACACACACACACACACACACGCACACGCACGCACACGCGCACACNAGTGAGTTTGAACGTGGTGTTATAGTCGGAGCACGAGAGATGGGACATAGCATCTCCGAGGTAGCGATAAAATTTGAATTTTCACGTACTACTATTTCATGAGTGTACCGTGAATATCGGGAATCCGGTAAAACATCAAATCTTCAACATGGCTGCGGATGGAAAAAGATCGTGAACGAACGTGACAAACCACAACTGACTAGAATCATTAAACGTGAAAGACGTGCAACCCTTTCTCAAATTGGCGCAGATTTCAATTCTGGGGCATCAACAAGTACCAGCGTGCGAACTATACAACGGACAATCATTGATATGGGCTTTCGGAGCTGAAGGCCCACTCATGTACCGTTGTTGACTGCACGACACAAAGCTTTGCGCCTCGTCTGGGCCCGCCAACACCGCCATTGGACTGTTGATGACTGGAAACACGTTGTCTGGTCTGACAAGTCTTGTTTCCAATTGTATCGGGCGGATGGAGGTGTACGGGTATGGAGACATCCTCATGAATCCATGGACCCTACATGTCAACAGGGGACTGTTCAAGCTGGTGGAGGCTCTGTCATGGTATGGGGCATGTGCAGTTGGCGTGAAATGGGATCCCTGATACCTCTAGATACAACTCTGACAGGTGACAGATACGTAAGCATCCTGTCCGATCACCTGCACCCATTCATGTCCATTGTGCATTCCGACGGACGTGGACAATTCCAGCAGGATAATGCGACACCCCACACGTCGAGAGTTGNAATTCCAGCAGGATAATGCGACACCCCACACGTCGAGAGTTGCTACAGAGTGGCTCCAGGAACACTCTTCTGACTTTAGACACTTCCATTGGCCACCTAAATCACCAGACATGAACATTATTGAGTATATCTGGGATGCCGTGCAACGTGCTGTTCAGAAGACATCTCCACCGCCTCACACTCCTATGGTTTTTTGGACTGCCCTGCAGCATCCATGGTGTGAATTGCCTCCTGCATACCTTCAGACATTAGTCGAGTCCATGCCACGTCATCTTGCGGCACTTCTGCGTGCTCGCGGGGGCCCGACACGATATTAGGCAGGTGTGCCAGTTTTTTTTTGGCTCTTCTGTGTATATATATATGCCCATAATCATATTAAAGTAACGTAATATATTCATATGTGATGGTATCTTTGTGTTGCTCATTCTGTCCAATTCCCTCCAGCCTCAATATTGTTTTTTTTTTTTTTGTAATTTGTTTGCATTTTCAACCCTAGGTGGTGCTGATGTCTCTGCTCAGGGTGACCTTCACCTTGACCTCACATCTTTAACTTTGATCCCGTGCCCATGAGCTTGGAAAAACTAGGCCCCAAATAAATCCAAAAATTCTCTTATTCCCAAAAGGAAAGAAAAAAAANGTGCCCATGAGCTTGGAAAAACTAGGCCCCAAATAAATCCAAAAATTCTCTTATTCCCAAAAGGAAAGAAAAAAAAATTCTTAAAAAATCTGACAAAATTCCAAAAAAATTAAAAATTTTAAAAATATATCAAGACTTATTTTTNAAAAAAAAATTCTTAAAAAATCTGACAAAATTCCAAAAAAATTAAAAATTTTAAAAATATATCAAGACTTATTTTTTTTATAAATTCTCTTCACAATCGGCAACGCAATGATGACTACAATCAGCCCCACAATCAGCAATCCAAAAACCAATCCTTTGCAGTCCTCCTCTGCAATCAACACTATCCCATCGATCAATCCCAATCCTTCGATGAATACCAATACTTCGATCAATCCTTCTGTTCATGCCCCACCCATATGTACAGAAATTACATTTGTTCGCTAACTGTCTCCAAATTTGTACATGTCGATGTAATAATGTTTTGTATGCAGTCCACTTTCCATGCACTTTTATGCTTAGTCTTTTTAAATATTGTGTATGCAGATGTTTGTGTTAATAGTCGAGTGCTAATAGCGCCACTTTACAGTTATGNTTAGTCTTTTTAAATATTGTGTATGCAGATGTTTGTGTTAATAGTCGAGTGCTAATAGCGCCACTTTACAGTTATGTGGGATGAAAGGACACACCACAAAAAGATTAAAACAATTATTATTTTTAAAAACATTAGTTTGTAGTTACAAATTCAGAAGAAAGTAGTACATCACATAAACCGATATAATCCCTAACCTTCAGTTCACTAAGGATCAAAGATATCTCGTTAATGTGCTATAAATCTCCACCTTGTTGGAAAGTGATAAAATTTCTGAGTTTATCAACAAGTTCATTCGGGTGTTCGCAAAATAAGTAGTCGGTATTCTCAGCATCTTCTGCATTCTTCAAGTCGTTTGTTGAAGCAAATATGGTGGATGGATGTGCAAGTGCATCCAAAAAATAGCCATCATTTTCAGTAGTATCATTGTCTTCATGGACATCTTCACCTCCTATTTTGTATTCTACAATAAATTTGCTTTTCTTTGTGGCAGGAATTGTATAGTTATATACGACGACTTGTGGAAGTGTAACAGAAATTTTAGCACACGTTTGTAATATTTAAAAAAAAATGGTAATTATTAAGTTTAGTGACTTTTCTGAACGAAACGTTCTAGACCAACAAAAGTTGCATTAATGGGTTCTGCACAGCTTACCTTGTCCATATTCAAGAGGGCGTAATGTTAAAATAAGTAGAACATATTTAAAAAAATCTAACAAAATTGTGAAATGTACGAGCAGTTCCGCCAGTTTGTTTATGTCGATCACCATTATTGATGGCCTCACATTGCTGATCCCACGCTACCTAGCGGCCACGGATGTAATTACGGGCATTTTAATGGTCAATTAAAAAATTGGTCAGTGGTAACCATTGCGTCTTTGGCGGCGTTAGTTGTGCCATCCCAATCAGACGGATTTAAAAACGGACAAAGCAATAACGAATGCTTCTGTGCGTTATATTCGGCTGTGAACGAGTGCTACTGAGTAATATTCAGCTATGAACGAGTACTTCAATGCGTACTATTCGCGTATGTGGCGTTTAAGTGGAACATGGTGAGATAAGGTTGAATTGGCCGTTGACAGAGGAATTAAACGAGCCGCCTACTTAATTGATATTCTTTTGGTGTATTTTATGGTTCCTTCAAATCCCTAAAATCCTAAATTCGTAGTTTAGTGTAAAACCCAAAAATCTTAGGTTAGTTAAAAACCCTAGGTTAGTGTATAACCCTACAATCCTCGGTTAGTGTAAAACCCTCAAATACTAGGTTAGTTTAAAATGCAAAAACCCTAGGTTAGTGTAAAACCCTGCAATCCTAGGTTAGTTTAAAACCCAAAACACCAAATACATACTCAATATTCATTACAATGATTCTGGTTTTTTTCCCCTAGGTTTTTAAGTGTACTCGTGGAAGTGTAACATAAAATCTTAGCACTAGTACACAAAATTAAATTTAATATTCTGGTAATTTTTTTTAAAGGTTGGTAGTCACTAGGTTTTTAAGTGTTGTTGTGGNTAATATTCTGGTAATTTTTTTTAAAGGTTGGTAGTCACTAGGTTTTTAAGTGTTGTTGTGGAAGTGAATCTCAGATTCGAATGTAACTTAACTCTAGTGGCTTCTGCAGGGCAGTGTGCTGGGCACCTTGTTGTTCACAANTGAATCTCAGATTCGAATGTAACTTAACTCTAGTGGCTTCTGCAGGGCAGTGTGCTGGGCACCTTGTTGTTCACAAATAGGATAGTTAATGACCTGGGGATAATAGTGGTTGGCAAAGTGAGGCTGTTGGTGTGCTATATGCAGACGTGGCTGGGGAGAGGAAGTTGCAGCACACACAACACACGAGATGGACTGAAAGGAATAAAATTAAGATTAATGCGAGAAAAACAAAGATCATAAGGTTCGCTAGGAAGAGGGGAAGGTATGAAGGCACTTGTAAATTGCAGGGGCAGGAGATAGGGGATGTTTCAGAGTATAGGTACCTGGGGTGTTGATTCAGAGTGATCTTAGCAAGTACANGCAGGGGCAGGAGATAGGGGATGTTTCAGAGTATAGGTACCTGGGGTGTTGATTCAGAGTGATCTTAGCAAGTACAGAGAGTGGTGTCAAAGGGAAGAAGAGCTTTGGGAATGCTGGGAAGTGTTTTGAAAGGAAGTTAGTGGGGAGGTGATGAAAGCTTCTAAAGCTACGATTAGGCTGGTAACAGAATACAGAGCCACAGTCTAGGACACATGTGGAAGAGGAGGTGTGGGAGCTGGAGAAGGTACAGCGAGGTGGGTTAAGGGTAAATGAGGAAGGCAGAGGTGAGGTTATAGTATTACAACTATTAACAACAGCATGCTCGAACACGTACCATCTGCTTAAATAACCAAAAACTGCATCAAAGAAGAATTCTATAGACACGACCTCCTTACAAATTTTACCCAGAATTTTATCAAACTTATCAGTCTCCATTGTTGTGTGTCAATTGTTTTCTTATTAGCACAACTTTCAAACATTGAATGATGCACCATAGAAAAAAAGCGGTGCACTGTGAACATCGTGCGTTGGAGCCGTTAATGTATACGAGCGCTAGAGTTGCAGAGAATAATGAATCATAATTAAATATAATTTAATAGGAAACCATATTAATGAATTATATATTCATTAGTAATAAATTNAGAATAATGAATCATAATTAAATATAATTTAATAGGAAACCATATTAATGAATTATATATTCATTAGTAATAAATTAGGTTTAGAATTTACTACATCAACATGTGTGAATATTCTCTTAAAATAAGTACATCAAAAGGTTATTTTTTTTTTACTGCAGAGTAAAGAACTTCATTTGAGTATGAGGTGGATTATTTCAATTTATTTATGTGAAATAAATTTTGGTAAAAATGTTTGGTGTTATAAACGTTTGTTTGGTCTTCTGTTTAATCAATTCACATGGAAGAAATATCAGATAAATAGTGATGTGCCCAGCTTTGTCAAAGTGTAATACAGAGAACCGGTTCATTAATCTAATGCGAGAAATACCTATTGTGACATAGTCGACATTTACAATGAGCAAAACGCTTTGCGCTTGTTANGCGAGAAATACCTATTGTGACATAGTCGACATTTACAATGAGCAAAACGCTTTGCGCTTGTTAGGTTTAAAGTCCTTATGTAATTGAAAATTTAACATTTGACTTTATGTTTGTTTTCCGAAATATAGTTTCTTATGGAACTTGACACAATAGAACAGTCAAAGGTAAAGACAAGAACGCTTTAATTTACGAATACGAAAAGATGAAATGNATGGAACTTGACACAATAGAACAGTCAAAGGTAAAGACAAGAACGCTTTAATTTACGAATACGAAAAGATGAAATGTAATTTTATTTTGTGGTAATGTGGCTAACAGCAAAGAAAAGGCCAAAGCAAAAAATAGAATAATGACAAATACGCGNTAATTTTATTTTGTGGTAATGTGGCTAACAGCAAAGAAAAGGCCAAAGCAAAAAATAGAATAATGACAAATACGCGGTATAATACACCGAAAAACGAATAAGGAACAATACCAGATGGGATCACAAATACTATTCTTCTCGGTAGAGGCCCATCAATCATNCACCGAAAAACGAATAAGGAACAATACCAGATGGGATCACAAATACTATTCTTCTCGGTAGAGGCCCATCAATCATGGAGGGAAAGAAAGACAATGGAACAATAGATAGCAAGGTAGGAGATGGCCGGTCACTTAGGACAACTAACACGACACTAAACACCCAAAATCAGATAATAATATCGTGCTCAAGTAAAAACCGAGTGAGAAAGTCACAAACTACCCGAGGGTCATGAAAAAGTACAGAAGGGTAGGAGACAGGAAACCNAGTAAAAACCGAGTGAGAAAGTCACAAACTACCCGAGGGTCATGAAAAAGTACAGAAGGGTAGGAGACAGGAAACCTCACACGAAGCCGTTGAATGGCAGCATACAACGAACTTCGATTACCGCCAGTCGAACACTTAAACAAGAGATTTATAAAATCTGCACTAGGAACACAGCCAATTCAGGAGGGATTAGGGAATATATGAAGTTTATACAAATGAGATTGGGATGCATTATGACCTGAAAGGAGAGGAAAACAAGTGACTGCAAAACTACAGGAAATACAATGATATTGATATCCTTGCCGAAAATATGTGGGAAATAAACATGTAAATAAAATATTAGAAACCTAACTATAATATCCCGAGTCTGCTTCAAATGCAACCAGTGGCGGATTTACACATTTGCCGCCGTTAGGCTATTC
>NQII01008851.1:76806-103284 GCA_002778355.1 Clitarchus hookeri | reverse complement strand
ACATGCATGAAGAGACTGCCATTCCGCCTCGTCTCCACAGGTAACTCCAGAGACAACGTCCTGAAAATACACAACACAAGAATGGAAACATACTCCGATGAATAACGTACAGTAATATAATAAAAAAAAAAAGTTTTTCCAAATAAATTTGTGACATTCACTTACTTCTCTAATGGAGAATTGTAATAAAAGTCCATTTCATCCAGAATAAGTGTGACATCTTCATCTACTGATGGATTTCCTTTCAGCGAAGAATAAGCAAGCAACTGAAAAATTTGCAGCAAGTATTAGTGCCAAAGTCATGCAATTTCACTGGAACAAAAAAAAANGCTCATGATGCCTGTGCAGGCATAGATGAAGAAGACGATTTCGAGTACTATGTCTGTGATTTTTGCCAATAACGGCAAAAATCGGTTGTGCCCCCAATGAAAATTGCGGGGTCGGTTGTGCCCCACTTTAGGGGCAAAACCGTTTTTTTATATTAATTCAATTTTGAGGTTACTACCACTTTTTATGTTGTTTTTGTGCATAAAAACTAATTCAAATGTGTGAACTAATAGTACTATTACTTAATAAAGCCGTAAAAATGGCTAAATTGCTTTAATTTCTTTAAATTTAATAGACTGATTGTTATTGGGGCGGTTTTGCCCCCACCTCCCCTACTTAAGAATTTTTACACTTTTATTTTTATGTATATAAAGAATTGATTTGTAAATCTTGACACATGGCACTATGAGAAACCTTAATACTCTAAATAAGATTCTGCAGTTGTCACTTGAGATAAATTTTGTATTATTGACAGTGCCCTTTTGAGTGCTATGAAGACTATTTGAGGGTTGGATTTACTTATTCCCCAAAAAATGATACCGTAACTTATAGTTAACATCATCTATAAAGCAAAACCTACTTTTTTCATTCTGTTGCAATAGGTAAAAATCCAGGAGGAAAATATTGTTTTCATTATTTTTTTTTTCCTCTGTCTGACCATGCTAAAGTTAAGTAACTATCCAAGACATAAATATCTGCAAATATACTAACCTGGAACTTTGGATAAGAGTAAAGAAATGATTTAATGCATTGCTGTCCTTCCTTGCATGCTGGAGGAATAAATAATTGCGCTAATGTCCATATAGAATATAGGATGTAAGAAAAGAATACACCAGATAAAACTAATGATAACGAGGGCCATTTCATTTTGATTCTTTAAGTCTCAATCAGAACGAAGTCTCGGGACGGAAAAACGTCTATAACACAAAGCAAAACAACATGCCAAATCACCACGACAGCGGCCACGACCTCAACCGGTTTGTTTACAGTTGTCGTAGGGAAATAAACCATTTTCTTTAGGGAAAGTCAGCTGAAGAAGTATATTTGGGTTTTTTAGTTGGCACAACCGTATGCACACTCGTTTGTAATTAAGGGTAAGGTGCGCTATCTATTCACAAAATTGACTAGAACAAGAGTTCTCAATCTGTGGCCGTGGCCCATTCTTTGTGGCCCGTGCTCGCCGGCTTCAGTACATAATAGTTACCAATTCTTATTTTTAGGGTGTCAGTTACAAAAATTAAAAAGCAGTACATAATACTAAAAGTTCGAGTCACTGATGTAACAAGACAATATTTTTCATTATTTTATCAGTCAGGCGACTTCTGTACATATTTTTGATGTACTACCTCCACCCGCCCTCACTGTATCGAACGAATAAACAAACGAAACTCAGAATTTTAAATGTCATCGAATTACATACCTACCTTTATTTCACAAATGTTATTATTTCAAGTGTTGTAAGTGCGGCCCGCGGTGGTCTTAGTTTTTTTTAAGATGGCCCCCTCAAAAAAGTCTGAGTACTATTGAACTAGAACAAATGGAGTAGAGTGCACGCCATTGATCCACCTTCCCCATTAAACCTCGTATGACCTTTCTACCAATACGACTACCATAAAGAAAGATGGATTAACAATATCCAAGTAGTGTATGTACGAACGTACGAATAAGGGTTGATCACTATAAATTTTTATGCATCCATTCACAGCTAGTGTACATAGAAAAGAGAGTGTTAGTTGCTCAACTTTCAACTTTATCGTTTGTACAGCTGAACTCTTCCATTTAGAATGTTCGATTAAATAAATTGTGTATTATTTAGTTAATGATTTAAAATTGTACACTGTTTTGTCTAAACCTACAAAAAAAACACAAAAAAATAATCCCGCTACGCAAAATAACATTTTGGTTTTAATGTCAGTCAACCGAAAACGTGTGTAAGTTACAAAGAGGTGATGAGCTGTCATGGGTCTCAGAAGCGAGGAGAAGAATGGTTAGACTTACGGAAACAGGTGTTGAAGTATTTGTAGAGATGGAATGGGTGCTAGAGCATGAGATACTCATTTAGCTAAAGAGGGGGAGATGCGCGTTCACAGATTACCTGCGACGAGGTGAAGTCGATAAGGTTTTAGAATTCTGCCTCTTTCTACCTACGAGGTTGTAGGCCCCTCATACGCCTCTAACTAAAACGTAAGACTGTTAAGCGGCCATCTCACATGCCAAACACACAACGCATCCATCATCAGTTGGTGGAGGAACCAAAAGATAGGTAATGCATTTGTGAAGCGACCAATAGTGAAATAAAACAATTACTCACTATCACTGTGATTTTGTCACGTGTACTTGACTGTGTATTGCTTCATAGACCTTGCTTGTGTTGTGCTTGGCCTTGGTTTGTTTTATATAGTTGGCGATATTGGTTTCCCAAAATTATTACTTTATATAGTGTAATGTTAAAACTTTTAATAAGAGATCTATTGTGTAATATTTGTTTGTATATAAGTTTGTTTTATTGTTCTAAATTAAGGTTTCTCAAAGTGGGGTACATCAGTTGGATGTATGGGGTACACTGCAAGATTTACGAAATGGCGGGCTGCAAATTAATACGGTTTTATCTTAAATTACAAACACTGGTTTGAGTATTCAGCAACAAGAGTCATTAATAGAAATATCCGCAGATGATACCCTGAAAGCTGATTTTACAAAGATGGGCAACAAGACTGCAAGAATATGCAGAACTCTCACGTAAAGCCATAAATATCCTTTTACCATTCGCAACAACCTATTTATGCGAGAGTGGATTTCCACACTTGGTTTTAATAAAAACCAAATATAGAAAACGACATACAGCTAGCCAAAATTAAGGCTAAAACTTTCCAAAATTACTCTAAATTNAATAAAAACCAAATATAGAAAACGACATACAGCTAGCCAAAATTAAGGCTAAAACTTTCCAAAATTACTCTAAATTTAGATCAAATTTGTGATTACAAACAAGCCCATCTGTCACATTAATCATATTGTAATGATTACGATGTAATCAATCATTCATTCATTTATTAATAAAAACCTNAGCCCATCTGTCACATTAATCATATTGTAATGATTACGATGTAATCAATCATTCATTCATTTATTAATAAAAACCTAATTTTCTATACTTAGATATTTTCTTTTCGTTTGTTGAAGGGGATCCAGTCTTTTGGAAAATTAAATAAGGGTACATGCGTATATAATATTGAGAAACCCTATTCTAATTTATTGATATATAAAATTCCTTTTGTATTTTTTTTATTGTTTTGCTCGATGAGTGCTTGATGGCACTGAGTTCGCGAATTCGCTCGGTGTTCTGTGCCATATCGTTTCCATAGAGAGTTGCGGGCTGAATTTGTACTGAGAACAGTGTTCCTGTTCAACCACGCTCCGAAATGGACTTCTCCGGCGGGTCGCCGGTCTAGTGGGTGCTGTGTCCTCTACATGGGACGACATGCAGTCGGACTCTTGCTTACGTGTTTCCACTAAGCTGATTTCCTGTGCAGAGCTTGACTTGTTCAGTTGAAGAAGCGCACTTGGAGTCGAGTGTCCTGTTCCAAATACTTCAGTTTCCGAAGACACCGAGCGAGGTCACNAGTCGAGTGTCCTGTTCCAAATACTTCAGTTTCCGAAGACACCGAGCGAGGTCACTGTTCTTCTTATGCCGACGTGAGGACATTCACTGCAACCTGAGGAGAGTGTTAAATGGGTTGCATGAAACTGCTGATTTAAGGTACTATCCATCTTCTCTTTCATTTCAAGTGTTGCGTTGTGTCGTTATTACGAGTTGGTGTTGCAAGCTACATTTTACTTGGCGGCTGCTTAAGTTTTGGCAAGCATTGTATGTGTGGAATGGCACAGATATTATGTTTGTAGCCGTCATTAGTAATGTGTCTAAGGAATCATACTTTTCTTCATCAAGTGGCCGCGAACGTGAGTATTATGTACATAAATGATTGTTTTTGTGAACTGACATGTAAATTTTTCTTAAAACATTGTAGTTGTTTTAGATGATATTGTTTCTAAAATTTAACAGTATTCAAAATAAGAAAAAAATAAGTGACTTCCAGGTTACTGTTTATAAATCGTCAAGGATTTGTAATGAATTTGTTGTCAGTGTGTTCTGGGTGATCTCCAGCATTGACCTTCTGGGGTGACTTGGGAGTTACATAACTAATTTTGCTCACTACTCGACTTTCTTAAGAGGCAATAACAAAGGTTTAGCGGTAAGGTGCACTAGCAGCCAATACAGAAAAATGGCACATGGCCAAAGGAAAAATTACAGTAGTTAAATCCTCGGCGCGATTCAAGCTGGTGGGGCTAAGAGTGACCCGGCCCCTTGGTTATACAAATGAAATTAACTAAGTTCCAGATAAAAGAGTTGACTATTGGTACACTAGTGCTCGATACAGATGTTTAAATGCCTGTGGCACACGGTTCGAATCCAATCCCTCAGTGTGCGCAGAACCAACTGAACGAGCATGGCAGAGCCCTCTAGGGACCCCGGCTCGAAAGCACACCAGTTGTATTGCAAAAATACACTGGCACTTTGATTGATAAAATATACACGTACAATTACATCTACAAGGCACTAAATTACATAAGCACTTTTACATAATAATTTACATCAGCAAATTACACACAAAGCGAAATTTAATTCACAATAAAAAGTACATGCAACATATTTTTATTATGCCACAGGGCTGTCTCTCCCAGTCAGTTACGTTTATATCAGGTTTGTTTCCACATTAACCTTTTTAACTATAAAATACAACAATTGCTCGCACACTTATTAATATTCATTTTAGGGTGGCAACTGGTGACTCGCAGGGATGGAGTCCATTCTGACCTGAGGAGGGGTGTGGATAGTCACACTCGATTACATATTTAAGAAAGATCGTTTTCATTGTGACATACAACACATGGCTTGTTAATGTCGCCTTAAAGCCCATATTTTTTTGGGTAATTTACACACTTACACTTTACACACAACACTTGGGAATGTGAACAGGTAATGAAGGGGAGCACACAAGGAGTTTTGTGAACACTATAACCACTGTGTCCCCTTTGCGGCATTCATTTACTCGGTGGTATTCCTACTGGGATGTCTGGTCTCTTGCAATAATGGTCGGTCCGAATTATCACACCTTCAAAAATTGTCTCTTGAAGGCATGAAAGTGGAACAGTCACTTGACTCTGGCAGTACCCACGTGGTCGCGAAGTGGTGGTGCACTCCGGTGCACGTCGCCGACGTAGTAGTCGTGGAGGGGGTGACGACCGCATTCGGGCCGACTGTCCCCAGTAGAGGGCACGACGTAACTGCACAATTTTAGGGCAATGAACTGTCTAAGGGAGGAGGGACACGACACATATAAGAGGTTGTGAATCCGTCTTAATCGAAGTAAGTAGTTTTCGATCTTATAATGTTGAACATGGTATTAAGTGCTTTCAGATATTTTTATACTTCCTCTAACGAACTATTATTTCAATTAGATTAAATAAAAATTGGTATGAGCATCTTATTAAATTAAAAGTGCCTGTCTTTTGAAACTTAAAAACCAATATCTTCGTCCCTTTTGACCAAATGGGCTTNAAAACCAATATCTTCGTCACTTTTGACCAAATGGGCTTGTGAGTTGTAGGTCAGTGTTGGGTTAATGCACTGAAGACGAAAATTTGTCTTTGGAAAGGGACCAGACCTCTCTGAATTAAATTACCTTATTTACTATGGATACGTGAATTTATTGATTTTTAGATGATTAAATAAAATGCAGTAACAGACCTTATTTTAAATATTTAACATTTATCGGATATTTGTTTCTCTGGTAACTTACACTTCTGAAGTCTATACAGTAATTGTATAGAATGGAGGATGTTACAAAGTATTAAAAACTCGCCTAAAAGAAAATATCACAAACAGTGAAGTGGTGGGACCACTCACAGGGCTCCAATTCGTAACTCCACAATATGGTGGACTCATCGGACTCACTTTTAACAAAATAAAACTGAATTATAGAATCTTACACGGTACAAAAAGAGGAGGAAAGTGAGAAATATCAAAACGAGACACCCTCCTTTACATAGAAATTTATGCGTAGTGTGACCCCTCCCCATAGGCCATTTCGTCTCGCAGTTAATTTGCAGCTGATATGCGTCCTCTACTGGAATCGCCGCACCCCGAACTTGCGGACGGCCTCACCAACAATCTGCAGCCATCATGACATGCAGGGGAGTACTCTGCTTACCTGCCATGACACGTATGACACCACCTTAAAGTGATGCTCTCTTGGTCGTCCCACCTACCTGTCTCCAAAAGGCAACATAATGTGGCAGGAGGGTTCAGGGTGGCTGATACCTCCTCAGTAATTCTCCACCTGTAAAACCACCGGGGAAATGAATGCCACGTCGGGGACTATGCTGTTTCTCTAAACCAGCGACCCCAAGTGTGCTCCCTTCATCCAGCCAGTGCAGTACTGTATTTGTGTGTGCACGTGTTTGTTTGTGGTCGTAGGTGCATGCGCGCATGCCTGTGTGTATGCCCGAGCATGTGTGTATCGTGAAGTCCCTGTATTTTCCCACAAAATACCCAATCGTAAAATCAAGCAAAAATTAATTAATTAAATTTGTAGCTTTGTTAATTGGGCGTTCAGCATGTATATTTTACACTCCTTGTACGACATTGACTCGGCCGGAAATTTAAAATTTTAATAATCATAGCTTAAGTAAATATGCAATCAATCAGGGAATGGCAAAATACTGGGAAATACAGGTCAATATTAAATAATTGTTATACCGATTTATTGTCTTCATGCCAATTTTTATATTGTTTGACATGGTCGGGGTTACCCAGGGCTGGTTGAGTGTTGAATTGCCTAGCGCCATAACCAAGCGGAGAGTTCGGATGAGGGTCGATCGTTCGATTGGCCAAGGAACCCTGGATATATACGTCAGTTTGTTGATGATGATGTCATGTACTTACAGTTGCATTATTTATACCTTATGACGAGACTGTAGGCCATCTCGTACACCTGAAATACAGTATGAAATTGTGGGTGATGCTATAAGGGGTGTAGTACCCTACAATGATTTGACACAGTTAACTTGGTAAAGCGGTTTCTTCACTGTTGTGACTATATGTGAATAATATTTGAAAATGGACCCAGCACTTACGGCCTGCCTGTGACCTCAGCGAGAAATGTTGTTGAATTATGTTGATACGCGATTGCCCCAAGCTTTCGGATGAAGGGTGGGTGGCTCTCCCCTCGGTACAGTTAATAACTAACAAATGTTCCAGTTGATTCGTTAATATTACTATTGTAGTGAAATGATTACAGCCTAAATGGTGGTGCCGAGAAGACTCGCAGAGCATGCGACCAACACCACCGGTCTTGTCCGAGTGCTGAGACGAACTGGCCGAGTGACCTCAGTTTCTGTCACGAATCACGAGAACCGAAGTCAAACGACGAATAATGGAACGTTACAAGAACACTATCTGAAATGATTGCAATGGTGAAAAATTTTATAAATTAGATGAACACACTAGTGAAAACCCCATTTATTAACAAATGTCTATTAAAGTTTGAAGTTGTGAATTTGACGGGGCTTGTCACCGCACTAAAAGACATGCTATAGGGCATTTATAGGCAATCTCCCTTTGTGGAAATATTATTGACCTTTTATACATAAATATTAAATACAACATTACATTTTTCGTAAAAACTGTATGAATTTCACTGGCTACAGTATTGCCAGGTGGCTGTCTCATGAAGGCATGGATGAACCCACCTGGACAAAGAGGTGTAGAATGCCATGCTCGATTGCTGTTAATACAATAAAACACACCCCTAACTGTCGCTGCTAATGCGGAAACGGTGTTTAATGGGTTTGTAAAAATGCTGCGCACTACTGGGTGACACTTTGGGGGCACTTATCACTTCAGCTTCGGCCTTCAAGCCAGTTCGATGCCACTTCGTGGTGCGTTGCATCATAGATCGCTGCGCGAGCTGCTACGAAGGAACGAACAATTCCCAGTGCGCCCAGTGGCTGCGGCTTTGGGGGAAACACTGATTCGGATCGCCAACCACTTATTTAAAAAGTTACCTCTTGCAATAAATGAGTATGGTGGTCTCTTAAGTTACGTAATACTTGTCAGCAAGAAGGTGGAAGTTCCGTTCTTGTCGACCTATACTACGCACTCTTGATCTGATGTTGGCGCGGCCAGGTGTAGCTGGTGTAGTAGTAGTGACTGCAGCGGTCAGTCACAAGGGGCTCGCGTACACGTGGTTCATGTCATGTTGATAAATAATTTTACTATGTAGTTTATTTTCTAAAGTGTCTTCGTGTCTTGTTAATTATTGCGACAAGTTTCATATCCTTTTATTTTTATGTATTAAACTGCATTTATTAAAATTATGACATGATCCTGTCCTAATGGACTATCGCCATCTTGTTCAGTAGTGAACTAGCACGAGTTGAGGGAAGACGTGTCCGAACCTTCAGCTTCTTTGAACTTTTCATTTTCGCTGCAATAGTTTAATTAATTTTTGACTGGAATATAATGTAATCTCTTTATTTTACGACGGGAGTAGCATCAGCCTCGCATCTTGCCCACTCACGTACCAGGAGCACAACGTTCACTTAATTTCATCGTCAAGTGTTGTACTCGTTTGTGCATTGTAGGCTGGCATTTGCAACATGCCTCAACTGCTGTGACGATGTAAATGCCTCATACGAGGGTTTTAGTGAATTAAATACGCGTCGGAACTCGTGTACGTTGTTCTCCACGCGTAGATGCTTCACTGTAGTGTAGGGAACTGCACTCTTTGCAGTTTGAACTCCCTTAATTTTTAATGTAATGTACTGTATTATTTTCAGTGAATTTAACACCATGCTGTGTGTTTGGTGAGTGAGGTGGCTCCAAGCAGCCTCGTCCTGTTTTTTTTTTACTGGTATTATGTGAGGGTCAACACATATCAAGTAGGCCTGATGGATTAGCACTGCAATCACCAGCAGCAGTTTCATCAGGGAACATCATAATCCACCACCATGGGCGATCACCTCAACTTCTATTACTTACTCATGCTCTCCAGTGGCTGGTGTCCTTTTCATCAACCATGCCTTATCCAGATCTAAAACCTCTTCCGGTAAGATACCCCTTACTCTCCCCACTTCTGAAGCCTTAGTACCCATAGTAATATCTGTGAAGAGTTTTATATCAGCATGAAGGTGGCTGTCTTCCACACTTTGTACTACATAACTATGAGATAAATCAAAAATAAGGAAATTTCTTTTACGCGACTACATGCTGACTGCTGTTGAGTTCTACTGACATGCATATGTTGCCACCAAAAGAAGCACCACATTCCCGCACTAGTAACTTAGGCATAATGCCAAATGGCAGGACGTGTATGCGCACCAATAAATAGCATGGAGAGGAAACAGAGTTTAGTAATGAAGTTGGCCACTTGAGAGTACTGAGAGCACATAATGCATGGTCAGGAACAAATTTAATTGTTAGAGTCGCTACTAGATGTGACAAGGCACTTGAAGACGGGACAGTGTTGGCTGCTCAGGGGAAAAGATGCAGGAAGGCTGGATGGGTGATGCATCTGCAGATCTCATGAGAAAAAAATAGAAAGCAAAAAATCTGCAAGCTGTACTGCAAAGGAGTGAAGCACATCGAGTAACGCATGGAATTGAGATACAGGCGCACCAAGTGAATATCAGCATAGTAGCGGAATACATATACATAACTATGGAAATGTAAAATGACACAGCATTCAGATGACACATCTAATACAGACACTGGATTCGGGCCTGAAGAAGCTTGAGTGAACAGCCGCAGCTGGCTGGTAGAGCTACTGAATCTCAAAGCAGTAATCAATGTAGAAAGAATCCTAGTTGAAAATTTAAGTGCCTACAAGTTTTAAATTTCCTGAAGTAAATTTGTTTCCCAATTAAATTGCAATGTAAAAGCCTAAAATTGATAGGGATGCCCTAATATTAAAAAAATCCACAAGATCTGCACTTTTTATAAACTAAAAACTTTTGTTGAAAATGGTTTTGCCTAGATTCTAGGATTGACTTCCATTCATGCCTGGAAACATCCAGCTATCTGTGCTTCATGAGGGACCCTCCCTAACCAGCTTGGTTCTCATGTTCTTTGGTGGCATATACCTCAATGGTTATCCTTATCTCCTAAATTATTGCCAACATCATGTATATTGATATTTAATCCCCACTGTCCTGGAGTTGAAGTCATCCCAAGTAGCTTTTCTGACATCTCATGATCACCCAACAACCCAAAACATTTCAGGGGGGTCATCTCATCCCTGCAATGGAACAAGCAAAAGTCTAATTTAAAAACGTCTCCAGAATGAATGTTTCAAATGTGTGTGTGTGCTCAAGAAACATGAACCTTGTTCGACACAACTGCATTGATTGTCTCCATTTCTGGACGAGCATGGAACAATCAGGGTGTAAGGGCGACTTACTCACTCTGACACACTACTCACCTAAGCAACCCATATTATTTCCTTAGTTACCCAGTCATGTCTGCACTTGTTGACTATCTTTATGTGAAGTACCTCCACACGGCATCATAATTCTTGCAATCTCCGTTCTACGAAAACTTCACTTGCAACCTGGACTTTGGTGGTGAACATGCTTCTCTTTCCTAGAAGTTTGGAAGCACTGAGCTCCATTAACGGGGTATTCTAGCATCGGAGATACTTCATCAGGAGCTCTACAACTTGTCACTTGGACCATGTAGGAGCAGAGTTCGGTGTGGGCCGAGTTGATGCCAGAGAAATGGCAAACATAGTGGGTTTCATGATTGGCCTTGCTCTCAGCCCCTAAGGTGCCCAGAGAAGCAGCAGTATTGCTGGTAACCAGAAGCCCAGACCGAAGTAGAGAGCTGTTCCCAATATGTGCTAGGTGTGAGCTAAGATTTAAAAGAATGGAGTAATTGAACTTGCATATTAGTTTAGTGCTAAACCACATATGTCCCAGTCTGTACCCGGGATGCCTGAACAGTAAAGTAGTACCTTACTACAAATTAAGTGCATTACATACGAGTAGGGTGGGGTGAGGGCAACCCCTCAAAACCAACAACTAGACAACCGGTGTGGGTGTACCAGCAAGATGACATGGACGTTGTATCTGTTAGTAAGGTGAACTTCACGTGAAATTAACTGGAGTGCGGTGCACTGCGGACAGCCTTTTAGACATAGCTAGCATGCGAACACAGACATACAGTCAGCTGAACAGAATGGAGACTGAGCAGAAAATAGCTTCCTTGAGAGGCCTGAGCGACACAAATTTATACTCATCTGATCACGGGCTAGTGAAGGGGGACGGCAGTGGAGGTAAGAGCTTGCCATCCTGCTGGGAAGCGTGTTCAGTACCTCTGCCTGAAGCACTACCAATAAGGGCAGGACACAACTACATTCCAGGTGCAGGCACACATGCATTGCATGTTGCCTGGAACCAAGTGGTTGCGACATGGTTTAGCATATAGAAAGGTGGCTGCATAACCGAGGCGGAGGCTCAGTAGAACTGATGATAATGCCCATGGCATGTCAAAATGGTAAATTATCTCAGCTCAAACCCTGATTAGGTGCAGTTTTTAAATATGCACAGTGTTGCCACTACTGACGTACTATCCAGCTCCCCATGATGGATAATTTACCCCCAGAGAGAAGCACCACATATTAAGAATTTGGTAATATGGGAATCAACTATGAAAGGCCTGCTTCTATCTGCTCAAATAAACTGCATCACTCTCCTATGCAGAGAGTGTTTATATGTATCTTTTTTTGCTACCAAGGCTGTCCACATCACAGTAAACACAGATTTACTTCTGATATGTAGTTTTGTGGCTGCTCTGACAAGACTTCAGTCAAGGAGAGTACTTGGTTTTAACTTTTACTCCAACTATGGTACCAACTTTGTTGGTATCTCCAGACTGCTTTGCTACATCATCAAGCTCTTTCTCTAACCTCCTGAGTTGGAAGATTTTAGCTCAATGTATTCAATAAATTACAACTTTTTAGTCCTCACCAAGGGAACTATGGGAAGTTATATAATCTAAACAGTCATTGGTAAGCAGATCCTTGTTTTGGAAGAGTTGATTACCTTCTGCACCAGAGGCCATCCTAATCATGAAACCTCTTACCCAGACTTCAGCTGACTCATAAGACCCCAACAACTCTGACTCCAGGCACATGTTGGAAAATGTGTGCGCCATGGCCAGCCTGAACAACCCAGACTGAACCCCAGAGTTCTCGTTGGTGAAGACAGAACTTCTCCCAAGTGTTGGTGCTCGACAAAAATTAACCCTAGAACTGTTGGCATTGTCAGAGTTCCTCATTTGCGTGCTCAGAAGGGACTACCAACTTTCTCGGTGCATGAACTCTAACATCTCCTTGTGGATTAGCTGAAGTGCTGTGTGGTAGTGTTAGGTAAGTAACTCTTTTGGGGTTGACAACTCCTCACATAGTAGTGAGGTGTTGGCTCTCGACGGGCCTGGGGTGTAGAAGGATTCCTCTGCATCAACAGCCACCCATCCCCACTCTGCCGAAGCTTCACAGGCTGGTATCTGCGCTCACTTAGGGGCATGCATCCATCACCTTTCCTTGTCTAACCTGCTGGTTTATTTGAAGATTGTGAAGTGTTTTCAGCAGCAGGGTAAAGGACCGGGGTGCTACATGCCTAAAGATAAATAATTTCTACCTTGTTAGTCACATGAGCATGTTCCCTCAGTCTGGTAACTATGGATGTAATGTAATTAGTGACAAAATGCACAAAATGCATGCAATAGGACCTGCAGACCACATGAAACATATGCACTGTTCAATTTGTGTATTACCAGCCACAATAAACTAGTATAAATGTGGAAGATAAAAAAGCACACTGTCTAAAATTTGTTGATGCATTACGAAGTTATTTAATGCCAGGCATTATCAAACCCTGTTGTCACATCAACCAAGCGTCCGTCGTGTCATAGTACGTATGTTGTGAAATCTGACTTGCAGTAATATAAAAAATACGTAAAAGGACAGAAATTCTAGTACTCACAGTTTATCACTATTACTTATCGACAAGCAAACACAAAGAATGACGACACATTTTTCACGCAATTGTACAACCGTGTGAAAAATGTGTTGTTCTTTCTTTGCGTGTCGACAAGTACTAGACTGTGAGTACTTGAATTTTTGGTAGCCCAGTGGCCTACTTGTAACCTTAACCCAAATGTTGCAGTAATATAAATTACAATTCTATGTATAAAGAAACATTTTTATATAGTAGAAAGAGAAATTGGTTAACCGTACAAGTGATATATTTGCGAGTTTATATCTATTAAAAATCTCTTTCAGCAGACAAAAACATAATTTTTTTTAAAGTTTAAAATAAAAATGATCCAACACTTAAATTTACAAACTAGCAACAGCTATTAAACATAAATGTAATAATGGTCATTTACTTACAGTTGTGTGTAGCATAGAAAAATAATTTCACTTTATTGATGTAGCTTATAATGGCAGCACAAACTCCTTCTCTCTGTCCATGCATATTATGCCAGTCCTTTCTATTAAAGACTTCCTCCCATCATTCAACTACTTAAAAAAAATATACATATTTTTTTAAAAACCATTTTGCAATGGAACTTGAAACCGTCGAGCATAACTGCCGTAATTTGTTTTGTTGTTGGAATTTCCCTCCTTATTGTAAAATTCTAACACAGTTCAACAAAGATATTCTTTGGTAGACATCAAAAACTATAACTCATTTCTTGACTTTTTTGTGAGACACAAATATTGCCATTGACTATCCATCGCACTGTACGTACAGACATCACACGTCTTCACTGTCAAACTGCTGATTTTGTTTAAAATTTGTACTTTTGCAAAATTTTTAGTTAAATAATTTAGTTAAAAAATTAATGCGCACTAATGATTATAGATCAACATTGTTTATGATCCACTTCCTTTTTGCAACTACTGGTGAAAGCACAAGGTTTACTTAGCGCCATAATTTAAACGAAAACTTTACACGCAAGCAACTGAAAAACTATGAGAAACGTTCAACGCCCGTCGTGGAACTGCAGCTACAGAACAGAGCAGACACCAACACTGGTTGGAATGAGGCAGTGGTGCTACATATTATCTTGTATCGACTAAGTACAATTCACACTTCATTATCATTATATTTAGATATACCTCTGAAATAAAGGTTCCCTAACAAAGGAAGAACGGAGAATAACCTCTATTCTGAAAAATAGTCGTATGTTTATGCCAACTGTCACGCACACTCCTTACTAACGTAAAACACAAACAGTTAAAGCTACAAACACAGGATTTTCACCCACTCATTCAGAAAAATGGGCCTCTTGCAAAAAGTGACCTAATTTTAATTAAATATTTATGATTTTATTAGTGCATTTGAAAAACACGTTGCTTGATTCTCTGTGGCCATTGCAACAACGCACAGCCGTGACAGGCCACTGGCACCGGCTAGTTGGAGGAGCAAGTCAGATTGCCTGACCTTCAGCAGCCAAGAAGTTCTGTGCCTGGAATAATACATTTACACTGTGTGTAATAAACTGATGCCTAATTAACTCAACATGGAAAAATTAAGGAATGTGTACAAGCTAAGTATGCCTCTAGAGACTACGGATATGGGGTGTCCTTAACAAAGATTTTAAGGGGACAGTATGACCGACGTGGTTACACCCAGGGTGCGTCTGGCCCTGGCTCACCAGAGCGAGTAGCTGGGAACTAAGGATTATGCTATCACTTTTATGGCCCGTCCAGTGTTTGGGCATTAGGCATAGATGCAAGTACACAGCTTTGCACTGTCAGTGATGTTACGTTAAGTTTAGAGGTTAAAAATAAAAGAAGAAAGAGTATTATGATTTAAGTTATTCAGTGGGTATCCTGGAGGTGCCTGCACGACCGTAAAGATGGCTTAATATTACGTAGCAGTGCGGGGGACGACAGGTTCTGGCATGATCCATTCAGGGAGGAATCTACTCTTCCTGGGCTGATGCCTTGGGGTATACCCCGGCCAGAGACCTATCAATTGATCGGCGCAGGAGCGTGTGCTTCACATGGGACGGTGCTCGGACCTATAGCGACTTGGGAAAAGGACCCCCTTGATTCCCCTTGGTGAGAAGTTTAGTGAGAAGTGTCACCAGCTACGGACCTCAAATGCCCCTCTGGGTTCACAGCGTTCCCCACATAAGGACCCTACGGCTCTCAGTAAGCAGCGTGACCAGTTTGTAGCCTGAGAGTCTCAGTGACTTAACATGTTTGTTCTCCTCAAGCATCAGGAGCCTCAGAGAAAGGTTCTCTCTCCTCTTGCACCAGTGGCGCCAGAAGAGCGGAGTTACCAGCTAGTAACTAGACATCAAACATTGACAAGAGGTGAGAGTGCCCTTCAATGGGGTATTTGGTTCGAAACACTATCGTGGTGATGGTGCGTGCACCAAGAAGTAGATAAGCACACAGAAGGCAAAGAGGGTAAGAAAAATGAAAGTGAAAGATCGGACCAAAAAGAAGTTAACTGGTAGATATGTGTTTTATTCCATCAGTAGGAATTTACAAGACATAATCTTCAACCTGTGCACGCTAATGTCTGATGGACGAGGGACCAAGTTTGCCAAATTGTTTGCAGCAGAGCAGCCGAGATACTGATTGAATGTTAGGACGAGAGGGACCCTGGTACCACTATACGCCCGGCGTGGACGAGGCACGTGGCCAACAATTGAAGCAAAGAAAAAGCTCCGCAACAAGAGCTTCTGTCTAGTGTGTTGAGAAACACAAGTTCTGACAATAGTAATATTATGCGCTATGTCTACCTGCTACTGCTGAAGGCAAGAGGTACAGCAAGCGTGGCGAGATAGCGAAAGTTGCAGAAGATGCTCCGGTCAGAACTGCTTGCAAACTGCCCTGTCTGGAGAGCGTGGATAGGAATAAATACCCTCCAGAGACGTGGAGAGTGAGGGGTGGTTGGAGCAGGCCACATGGANAGGAGCGCGTCGTCGTGAGGAATGCCGGTCACTCAGGCGGCAAGAGGTAGATTCGCTTGTGAATAGGAACAGTACAGAGGCGAAAAGAGTGGTAGCATTCGGCGCTACGGTGCACTAGGGGAGCACCAGAGGCTGAGACTTGGATATGTATCCCACAGCGCTCGTGGCACATCAAAACAAAAATCCTTATTAATAAAAAAGGTTTGAATAAAATATTGGTCAAGATCACATAATTTTATGTCACTTGCACCATTAGAACCAGAAGATGCTATACGTGGGAAACCATGAATAAGATTTACTTGTAAGGAATTTCCAGTAAGTATACAAATTTAACTTTTTTTTATATTTCAAAGTTAAAATTTACACTTAACTCGGATTTTCACAAATAATGTCCGCAAACAACTTTCTCTTGTTGAATTCCTTAGTCTGAGCTTCCTTCCATTCCTTCTCTTGATGCTTGAACAGCCCTGTGCCTACTTTCTGGGCAATGAAATGCCCATACTGGTTGCTTTTGAGCACTGCCTCCTTCTCTGCAAGCTCCTTCACAATCTTTAACTTCATCTTCAGGTTCGCTGCCATCCAGATGGCATCCACACTCCGTGAACCATGTTTGGAACAAGCCAGCTTCACGTACTGATCCTACAAAAATGGGGTTACCCAAATATCTTACTAACAACATACAGTAGATTGAAGTAATTCACGAACAACACAAACATGAATATTTATAACATTTGTCTCTGTTCCACATCTACGAAGTTTTGCAGAGAATTATTTTACATTTAATCACTAGACAATGAAAAGGTCTAAATTTACGAAAATGGCATGTCATGCAAATACACAATATTGGAAACCTTAAATATATCTGGAAAAAGGATAAAGGGAAATTTACAGTAATTTTTAGTTTGTAGAAATAATCACTGCATTTTTTTTTATAAATTGATGCAGAACTTTTACATAACCTAGGAATACCTCAAAAATAAGACTAAAGTGGATTCTCTATCTGCTGTTTTTCAGGGCAATGTCAAAAATTTCCTTACACCCAGAGTTTCAGTAGATGAGGATCTGACATGTACATAAATAAAATACAAGAGATGGCATCTATAAGTTAAATTAATATTTTGTTTAAAAATCATGTTGGTTTTATGTCACACAAAACATCTTTGCAAAAATAATTACTGGTTAAATTTTATTGCGTAACATTTTCAGGTGAAACCATTTGCTTTGAAATACTAGTGATGATATGTGTAACTATTTTGAGCAACGGACAATCTTGATAAAATTTCTGCAATCTGGAGTAAAGTTGGAAAAATGTAAGAACGGCACAGTGCCATGGTGTATTATGTTGGACACTACAGTCGAGCCCCGATGTAACGAAAATAGCGATCTCAAGTCAAGGTTTTCAGGAACAGTCCAAAAAATTTCCAAAATTTTATTAAAAGAATAAGATATCCTTGATAAAATTGAATAAATTGCATTCACTGGCCCATGGCAAAAACATGCAGGTATTTCTCAGTAGGTATCCTTAAACCATCTACTGAAACACAAAAAATAAAGAAAATTTGGTGAAAAATCTGTTTAAAACTACGGTGGCTGCAAGTTAGACTTCGCGCGACACATGACGTCATGAAGGACTCCTTTGTTCTCCAACCCTGCCTCCCTGCCATGACCATCCCATCTCACGTGCCTAGCTGCCATCCAACCACATTCGCATAGCAACCGCAGTAGCCAATACAGTGCGGGTTACGGATCTTCCCCTTTCCTTCCCACAAGCACCTTTTATCTTGTGACCTCACTTCATGCAATTTTGATACATTTTTCAATAACGCTGTTATAACTTTTATTTTTAACTTTTCTTCTTGGATTTTTACTACGGACTGCGATTGGAATTTACTGCATTGCNCGCTGTTATAACTTTTATTTTTAACTTTTCTTCTTGGATTTTTACTACGGACTGCGATTGGAATTTACTGCATTGCATGTAAACAACCTGCTTACGCTATACATTTTTTAAATGGAATACAATTTTATTTACGGTTTTGGATACACCACATTACTTTCACCTGCTTCGCTTCTCTGTCGCATGTGTCCCATTTGCCCTTGAAAAATAGGTCACATCCTTCGCACCAGCTGTGTGCATGCACTGATCATGTCACTTAGGTACCAGGCTAAGAAAGTAGGGCCTTTTAAACACATTACAAATTCACCAAACTGGAAAGACATATAAATGTGTTGTACAACAAAATAAAATCTGAAAACTATACGAGCAGTGAATTTACTACATACTAATTAACATAATTAATGTGCCAATGAAAAATAACACACTGTACATAAAATCAGATTACATCTTGAAAATACATAAATAAACAAGTAATTAAAATATGCATATGACCCAAATTTACGACTTTACATGACTAACAATTACTGTAATAAAAAATCTGTAGGACAGAAATTAAAGTACTTATAGTCTAGTACTTGTCGATAAGTGCACACACAAAGAAGGGCGACACATTTTTCAACTGGTTGGGCGATCACGACGTTTCGCTGGCCTAGGCCAGCTTCATCAGGCGGCGAGTTGTAGGCCACTGCAATATGGTGACAAACTAGGGCGCGGCGGGAACATTGAAAATTTGCCGGTATAGCTGATGAGTATGGTTTGAAGCGGTGATTATCTTATGTTGAGGCCCGGGGACTGCCTGGATTTTGTAATGAATTGATGAGCTGATTCCCACTGTCTGAGTTCTGAGCTATTGCATGAATGTGGTAGGACTTTCTTAGTGTGTGTATCTTTGTGTGTGCCTGTTTGCAAGTACGAGACTGTGAATACTTGCATTTTTGTCCTCTTACATATTTTTGGTAGCCTAGCGGCCTACTTGTAACCTTAACCAAATTACTGTAATTACTTCAACAGAACCAAGTACAGAAAAACTTTATTGGGTGTCAGTAGAGAAACACATTGCATTAAAACAGTGGTAAAAGAAACACAAAGGATTTAGGCTAATACTAAAAATTTTTGTATGGCCATCAGATCTTCCATCATAATAATAAAGATTCACAAATATTATACCACATTTGCTGGTCCACAAAGCTTACTATGGCACAATGGTAGCTGCTGTCATTTTCCTTTGCCTTCATTAGTACCTAGTACACACTTGGGCAATTGTTAGAACACAGTTACCTTCAGAGCAGTAACAAGTTTTTCCCTGCTCTTCTCGCCTACGTGTTCACTGCTCATGAACACGTCCGTGATGTGGGAGCCTTTTGGGTCACTAAGAACTTCTCTCAGGCGTGCTGGTGTCATGGCCAACAGACTCGACACAACCTGCAACATTGTGTGTTCACCTTGCATGAATCACCTTAAGGATGCTGCATACCACGCCTGCAGCCACAGAGCTTAAATGGGGAATCAATGTAAAAGATATTCCTTCTCAATGCCATCAGTTTTAAAGATATCTTCTTTCAAACAAAACGTTTTCTACATGGCATTACTTAAGGAACACTGACACATCAAAAAAACTTGCCAAACTTTGTATTTAATTGCTTTTCTAAAATCTAAGAATAAAATTTACATTGTGTGTGTGTGTGTGTGTGAATAAATAAAATATTGATATATTTTTTTAATGTGACAGTTTTTCTGAGAAGGTTGAATTAAATATTTTGTTTGAAGCAGTTATCTTTAATTGATGCATCGAGAAGGAATTTCTTTAATATTGATTCCCCATTTCAACTCCACGGCTGCAAGCTTGGCAGACAAGGCCTTTAAACATGTCTAATAGCATTCATCACTGCTCTGTTGCGAGATCTCCAATTACAGTATAGACTTCAGGTAGACTTTTTCTTTTGCATGCTCAATACCAACACAAACTCTCCCCTCCTTGTAGATGAGACCTCTGTTTTTATTTCCTGCAATTAAGAAAACCACAAATATTCAATCTATTAAAAGAGCACACTGATATGTTTTAGGACAGTTCCAGCCTTTATTCAGAAACAGGGAGGCACTCAGACAAACCACATATCAACAGTCTGGCAATCCCACTCCAGAACTAAAACTTATTAATAAATTGCTCCCAACAGGGTCTTAAATCCCAAAAAGTTATGATACAGTCTATCACACTACAAACCGTTTTAATTCTGTCTTACCTGCTAAGACAATTAATTTATAGTTAGGTCTAGTTGTAACAGAGAGGCAAATGACAATGGACATTTTTGCTAAAGTCTTGGTTGATAATTGGATGTTTATTCTAGCGAGTTAGAAATGTTTATTCACAGCTGAGCTGATAAGGATCAGATTTGTTTAAAATAAGTTCCTGAAAAGAAAACAATTAAGGGATAAACCATTCAGGATTACAAAGAACATTAAAAATCTGTTACGATGATATTGTGTTTTTTTTGCTTCAAAACAGATTTTGTGAGGGCGATAATGAAGAATATTCAAGATCAATATTTGAGGTTATTCACTTACGTGAAGAAATTTGGGATGCTCTTTAAAACTGAGCACTTCATACATTTTCCTGAGGATGAACGGGACAAAGAAACGCAAAGTTAAATGTATAAGTTGTATTACGAACGATCACTCTTTATAGTGTTATTTATATCAACTAACATATAAAAAATAAAGTTAGTTGTGTGCAATCCTCACAATTAAATAAAAATGTCTGCTCAATATGGCATGTGATCACCTCTGGCAGCGATACAAGGCTGAAATTGATGTGGCATGATGCTCCAAATAAGATTACCAATCTCAGTTTGTGGTATTAGAACCCATTCTTCCTGTACAGCAGCTCGTAAGCCCCGAAAATAGAGATTGGTGGATTCAGACATGAAGCAACTCGTTTCCCTAGAGGATTCCACACATTATCTATGAGTTTTAAGTCCGGAGAGCGAGCAGGCCAATTCATGCATACAATATCTTCAGTTTCCAGGAAGACATCAACCAGCTGTGTTCTATGCGCTCAAGCATTATCATCCATCAGTCGGAAGTCTGGGACCATGACACCTCGAAGCAACATAACATATCAAGATCTCGTCACAATATCTGACTGCACTTGAACCTTACTAGTTTACATGCACAATGTCATGGAGAGGTGTTCGAGTGGTTAGCATAGTGCCTCCCAACACCATTGTTGATCCACCGCCACAGTGATCTCTTTTCATAATGCTTGAGGGCTGAAATTGGGTTCCAGGTTCTCTCCAGATGTGAACCCATCGAGAATCACTCTTAAGACCAAATATGGACTCATCTGTACAAAGAACATTGGCCTACTGTTCAAATGGCAAGTGAATTTGTTCATGGCTCTCCACTCTAAGACATCTTCGTCTGTGAACATATGCCAGGGGTACACAAACAACACGTCTCCGAAAATAAAGACTTCTCTGTGTAGGCCATTTCACAGTCTTCCTCGATACAACTGTTCCAGCAGATGCTGTGAGGTCAGTTGCTAGCTGCTCTGCAGTGATTGTCCTTCAGCAGTTTTAAAATGTCTTGGCAAAGTACAAGACTGATCACACAAAATTGATTGTGACTATGACAATGTGCATTACACAACCCAGTGTACTCTCATCAGATTATCATTTCATTATTACTGTTAAATATTTTTTTTATGTTTTCATGGAAATTTGTACCGATTAAAACTAATGTACAAGTTAAATCTAAGATTTTATTATGTTTNTTTTTTTTATGTTTTCATGGAAATTTGTACCGATTAAAACTAATGTACAAGTTAAATCTAAGATTTTATTATGTTTAAGCCAGGTGTCTGTCTGGATTTGGAGATGTATTGGTGGGCCAGTTGCCAGCATCGCAGTTCTGCACTATTATTAGGAGGTGGGGACCTCACCACTCTGGTTGTGTAACAGGAGTCAAAGTTGTGGTTGTGAGATGCTGCATGTACCGCAATTGGCTTCTCAAGCAAATTTACGTTCGCCTCCAGCTATGTCTTGTTTGGTGTCTGCTCTATGGCCATTCATTCTCTGTCTGAGGGTGTTGGTGGTCAGGCCTACGTACTCTGCATTGCAGTTAACGTACTGTAACTGGTAGACAACCCCTCCGCCACATTTCTAATTTCTCGCCTCACCCTAGTTTGCCTCCTGGCTGCTATGCTCACGGTTTGCCAACCATCGTTCACCAAGACTGCAGTGTGCCACCGCTCGCCGCCTGATGAAGCTGGTCTAGCCAGCAAAACGTCGCACGTGGAAAATGTGTTCGTCTGACTTTTGTTTGTGTGTGTGTATCTGCAAGTACCACCNTAGCCAGCAAAACATCGCACGTGGAAAATGTGTTCGTCTGACTTTTGTTTGTGTGTGTGTATCTGCAAGTACCACCATGTGAGTACTTGTGCATTCTGTCTATTTTATAATGTAATCAGTAGCCTAGGGGCCTATTCCCACCTTAAATCAACTATAGTCTATTTGCAGTATCTTGACACTTTTTAAATCAAACCTTTCAAAAATCACCTAAATGAATTATGTGTTTGGTTTCCTAAATGTTGTATATCACAAGCATTTTATACTTCTGTTAACGTAAAAGTATAACATTTTTTGTTAAATGGAAAATTAACTTCAATTTTATCTATAAATTAGAGAAAATACATGTGTTAGTAATATTTTGTAGTCCTTTCATGGTTATTTCCAATTTTTCTGAAGCTCTGCTAAAGTTCTACTTCAAAGATATTCCTCCGCCTCATGCAAACAAAGTTTACGAGAGTCTAGAAAATTACAACATAGGGATAACGCACTACATTCGTGCACACTCAGAAAAATAATATTTTGCATAAGAAATATTTATTACTAGGAATTACCAACCCACCTATTTTGTCTCTCTTTATATTCATGTTATTTATAAATGAAATATTATAATTTATAGATAAAATATAAGTAAGAGTTCAATTTAATCAAAAATAAGGTACTTATGTTAACACAAGTATAAAATACTTGTGGTATACGACATATTGTAATGAGACAAGAACAGAAATTAGGAGAGAGTTTGAAAACTTGGATAGTGCAAACAATCACTCCACTCCCAAGTTACTGAATTTAATCAACAATCACACTGGCTACACAGTAATGCAACACGTCAAATAAGCTCAGGTATAAATTTTGACGACCATAAGACATTAATGTACCTTTATAGGCTTATTGAACCTTAGCATGGTCTGGACAAGAACAGAGCCATGAATGTGGATCGAGAGAGAATCGTCCACCTTCTTTGTGTTGGTGAGCTGCAACACCAGTGGCACAAACTCTTGTTCAGTCTTGCAGTTCAGCGCTTCATTCAAATTCTGCCAACACACCAAGTCAGGTTTAAAAAAAAAAAAACACAATGAATTTGCATACACCTAATACAAAGAAAAATGTTTTAGGAATGACACATTTTGTTACCTGGAAACTGCTTCTAAATAATCTCTCTGAATTAAATTTTTTTTTAGATACATACAATGTTTTCGCTTGTGCTATCCCTGAAAAAGTGTTTACAATCCTGGCTAATATATTGTATGAATACAACGTGCAAATTACTTTTAGGCCTGGGGAAAAATGTGATACATTCTGGTCTAAATGAATAATTCATAGGAAGCTTAGGTTTATGGGTGTAGCCATGGAAGAAAGAAAGAAACATATTAAGGAAATTAAAAAGAAGATCCAAGTAACAAAAAAACTATACATTTCACAAATAAATTTTAACACGTATTTCCTGTACGAAAATGAATTCAATAAATTATTACAATAAATCTATTATAGCAAGTCAGTTTTCCCTAAAGATTATTCCTGCCCCTCCTTCCTGATAAATTTCAGAGGTTTAATATCAACATTTTTGGCATGACAGAGCAGATATGATAGTTTCCCAAACATTCTGAATTTGTTGCAATTTCACTGCCTTCAATACTGTGAAGATTACTTTTTTAACAAGTAACAGCAGAAAAGAAAAAATAGATTAATTTATGCGACCGACTAGAGGTGATGGCAGGAAAAGAAGCCTTACCATACAGATTTCAGGAAATGTGTCTATGCCTTGTTAGCCCGCAAAATTTAAAATACATTCTCTATTACCAGGTTTTGGAGAAAAACCTGTAAATCCAAAATGGCAGGAACAAAACCCCCTTAATGGGACTGCTTACCTCGAGCTGTTTCTTACATTTGAGGCCAAAGTAGGAACGTGGTACAGCCTACACTGCACATCAAGTGCCCCATCGCCGCAGGGCTTTAAACTGGTGTGCAGAGTTCTCATCGTGCTGCGTGTTAACTATGGGACTTCAAGTGATGGCTCTATAAATTGATTGGTGTAGTGTGTGTAGTAAGGTTCAATGCAGGTTCCTATTGTAGTTTCACTCATGTCCAGCTAGTATGTTTTAAGATACAGCAGACTGAAAAAGCTCTTTTTTTTTATATGTTGGAGAGCTCCAAAATAATATTTACAGCATGTGTTGTAATTAAATGTACCAATCTGTCCTCATCTGGGGTATGATTTCTTTTTGTAGGTAAACATACTTGCAAGTTTAATAGGTTTGTCAAAAAAAAAATATATATATATTTCAAACATGCTGCAATACAGTTCAAGCACCAGGTTGTTGAATTTTTTTTAGTTTTTTAGTGAGCAGGAAATGAAGAAGCAGCTGTAAGCTCCACCACAGCGAGCCCAGCATATCGTTATCCTCATGAGAAAACCTTTTAACTACAAAAAATGTTATTTTCCTAGAAAGATAAACGATTATGTTGATTTTGATGACAATTTTCTGCGGTTTGAAACAAACTTTTTACTAATAATTTAGAGTTATGAAGTTCTCATTTTTTGTTTGTACATTATCTTTAAACTTTCCTGGAGATACAAGCTTTTTGTAGCAGTTCAGTTGATTTTTTTTGTTGTAATGGCGTAAAACATACAAACAACCTAAAATGGAGTTAAGAAGTTTTTTTACAGGGGTAACAATATGACTGATCCAGTTTCCAGGTATTTCAACAAGTTAATAAACTGAATGGTAAATGGTAAGAGATGTTTTTATATAAAAAATTTCACAGTGTTTTCAGAAATTACCTTGGCACCCAGAGGCCAATCACGCAGTTCAACGTAATAATCAAACATGTCAGGTAACCACAAAAATTAATTTACCATCAAGTTAACTTTTGTAACATAAATTATGGTAATCTTCTTGTTTTAGAAACTTCATACTTAATTAATGGATTTTATTATGCACCAAAGAAATAATGCTTACCAGAGAACTACAAGCCAATTTGCCCTTCTCATTTATGCCTTCAACATCAATACTTGAAATCAATATTTTTTTTTTGTTTTATTATTAATCTAAATTGAAAGCAATATTAAAAACCAGCTTGCTCTGGGAATTGTCTATCATCTAAAGTCAGTCAAATGGGAGATTCATACATAGCTGCAGTGTACATTTTAACACGCAGCATTGTTAAATATAAAAAAGTTTTAGTTTTTCATTTAACAATGTCATTCAGGGAATTTATTCAAAACTAAGTGCGTTCAAATATTCTTTGCTGACTGTCTCTGTGTTCATACACTTAGAGGCACAAGTTGTTAGTGTCTCACATGCATTTAATTCAAGAAATTTGGTACTATATTTTAACATCAGCAGTTAATGACACACATTTTCATCCACAAATATGGTCCATACCGTATAAGAAGGCCACTTTCTGACAGTCTGTGAGTGGCAACTCAACGTATACGAAACAAACAAAGCGCCATTTACAAAATCCTGTATCAGCTGATGCACAAACGAACAAAAGTTAAAATTACGTTGGCTATTCTGAGTGCACTGCTGATGCACATCAGAAAAGCAGAAAATACGCGGATAAGAAAGAGTTCGTAGATTTATTAATACGTTTTATTTTATGAGGTCACAAAACAATGGTTGTTAGTGTTAAAAACTAAACTTCGTGATAATGTAGTTATGTTTAGGTGATCAAAATGAAATGTACTATAGAACGATACGACGTGGAAAAGTTTTCTGAAGTTGTGCTAACTTCAGAAAGCTTTTTCACGTCGTATCATCCATCTCAAACCTTGCTTTCAACACGTCCATGATATTAATTCCAAAAGCATACAGAAATATTGCATAATATTGTTGAATTATTTTTTCTAA
>NQII01008851.1:536-70027 GCA_002778355.1 Clitarchus hookeri | reverse complement strand
CATGTAACTTACTTTCTACTGAAAACCGCTTGATAAGAGTATTACTTTCATGATTCAAGGAAAAATATAAATACACAAATAATATAACCCTTTGCAATAATATCTTTAAGAGTTTCTTACACAAATTCTTTCACATTTGTCAAATTTAGCTCCTTGCCATCAAAACCATTCCTATTGAACCTAGAGACATGGCTCAGTTGTAAACCTTCGGACTTGCATTTGGAAGGACCTGGGTTCGAATCCCGGTCTGGCTATCGTGATTTTGGTTTTCCATGGTTTCCCAAAATCACTCAAGGCAAATGCTGAGATGGTTCGTTAACAGGCCATGGCAAATATGCATGAACTCATATCGTTCCACATGTAAGTCATGTAGGCTTTCAGATAAAAAAAACATACTCAGTGTAACTTTTTTTTTTAATGTTTATCACTAAACACACTTTTTAATATCTTTGCTAACTATTATGAAGACTGCATACATGCACATATTCAAAGCATGGTCAGGCAGCAGCAACATTTAAATCAAAACTGGTATCAGTAAAAAAAAAAAAATCATCTTTAATGCAGCTTTAACACTGAACAACTTACTGGCGCACCCTTTGCTGCAATTACAATTAGCTTCTGTAAAACATGGCTAGCAAACTGATCACAGAAGATGGGACGAAGATCTTCCCCAAATGCTCGCAAGTAACGAGAAAGTGCAGAGCGGTTGGCCCAGTCCAACAAATTTTCAATTACTCGAGAAGCTAGCTGGTTGTTAGAATACTCTATTTCTTTGTCTTCAGTTTCTTCCAACACATTGTTTACAAACAAACCTAGAAAAAAAATCACTCAATTTTAAATCTTTGAAATCCAATTGCAAAAGCGAATAGTTAGTTACAACAATCTGGAACATCTAGACCATGGCATGGCCTAAAATTTTCACTTTTAAAAGTAAGTTGTTCGTAAACATAAGCAAGTATTTCACATACTTTGAGAGCAAAACATAATCAATACTAATGCAACCATTTTGGACAAACTTAAAAAAATTTACCAATATACATTTTACATGAAATAAACACAATTAGGAACTGAAATTGGAATACAGAATTAGGTCAGTTTTTTATTTGACTGTTACGGTATGGATTTCATATTATGTTATTACACACACACAACATGGCAGCAACAACAGTCGGAGATATAGAGGTGTCCAAGGTTTAAAAGGAAATAACTGGTACAGAATGTAGAAATGAATGATTTTTAACTGTTAATAGGTAAACGCAATAGTAGTAGGCTGAAACAAAGTTGAAAAATAATAGATCAGCCCAAATCTCATATATTATAAACTATATTGTTGTCTGTGAAAAGAAAAAAAAAATTGTGAATATTTGTGCGCCTTGTGCGATGAAAGCAAACAATTCACAAAAGGGTCTTGCTTCTGATGGTCAGTGTGGAAGGTGGTTTCATGCGGAATGTGTAAAGGTGAATATAAGTGAATATGAGAAATATTGTGAAGATGAAAACAAGATCTGGATTTGGGAACGGAAAGACTGAATCACAACCTAACCTTTCTAGTCTCGAGGGAATGATTGACGATTTGCAGGAGAAGTTATATGCAACAGTAAAAACGCTTCCGAGAAGAGCATGTGCAGATACAGCAATCAACTCGATTCATGGGTCAAATGTATGATGAATTTATAAAGCAGCTAGAAGAGATAGGAACCACTGTTAAAAGCCAAGGTGTATTAGGAGTTGTCAATGTCGTCAAGAATGATGTCGAAGATATTAGGTAGTACGTGAGAATAAATAATGCTGTGATTTATTGACTACCAGAAAATTCCCCAGACGTCTATGACAGTATTTGTAAATTGGAGAAAGCGCTTAAAGTAACTATAAGGTATGTAGACATTGACGTGGCACGCCATTTGCCCTCCACTAAACCCGAACCAAAACCTATTTTGGTCAAGTTTGTTAATGGATGGAAGAAGGAATCATTAATGAAAGCCAAGGGTACGAGGAAACAATCAAGTTAACATGAGTTGGGATATTCCGGAGCATCCCATATGATCTACATCAGAGACCACTTGACACCCTGCAATGATAGTGTAGCGAAAAAAACAAGAGTCTTAAAAAAGACTGGAATTATATTTGCTACATGGGTGAGAAATTGAAGAATTTATGTGCTGGAAAAGGAAGGTGAAAAATCGCATGTGATAAAGGACCAAAAGCAGGTTGATGAACTGAAAAAGAAACTCCAAAAATAATTGAAACCTTGTTTCCATAGTTGCAAATTAACGAGATTTGTGTTANTGATGAACTGAAAAAGAAACTCCAAAAATAATTGAAACCTTGTTTCCATAGTTGCAAATTAACGAGATTTGTGTTATTAGATACTAGTAATTTACCTTTAGTGTTTTTAATTGCAAATAAGTGATTACATAAATTACCTTAATTATATTACCTTAATAAATATGTTTGAATATAGGTTACATTCCACTGATGTGTATGCACTAACTAGTGAACAACACAGCATTCCTAAATGTAAAATATTGTATTTAAATGCTTGTAGTCTAAAAATTAAATTTGAGGAGATAGAGGATCTCCTAAGCGTGTTCACAGAAGTTGATGCAATTGTAATAGCGGAAAATTGACTCTGAGAGAGTGAAGAAATTTTTTTTAATATTCCACTATATACGTATGTTATCAGAGAACAATGAGGTGGAATGTCAATTTATTGAGTAACAAATAGAATATTACCTAAATTAATAAATTTAATAAACAGCACAGTATTGTACAGGTGAATATTAAAAATGAGCCACTAAGCTTAAATATAATTAAAATGTACAACCCAAAATTCTCGAGCAGTAAACTTTATTGGATGATCTTGAGAAATGTCTTAGTACAGTAATAAATAAGGCTACATATACTGTATGGTGGTACAAATATAGATATGCAACAGTGTGAAACACAAATAATTATTCAACACTATGTTTGACTTATAATATGTTTCTTGGTAATAAGTTTCCTATCAGGATATGAAATAGAACGGCCTCACTAATTGACCAAATATTAGTTAATAAACCAAATAATTATAGATATAATATTTATAANTATGAAATAGAACGGCCTCACTAATTGACCAAATATTAGTTAATAAACCAAATAATTATAGATATAATATTTATAATGTAACTAGTGATATTAGTGATTGTAATTTGTTAATCTTGCATATTGACGTATTACAAAATAAAGAACTAAAAATAAATACACAGAAAACAATTTTATAATTCCCAGTTTATAAATTATAACAGAATGTTTAATTACTAAAAGAGAGTCCATTTGTAGTCAAAGTTCTTCCCTAGCCCCCAAACAGCACTGATCTCAATCCAATTGGACATCTGTGGGACCACCTCTATCGTCGTGTTTGCAGTCTGTCTCCTCTGCCACACACCCTTCAACAGTTGTGGGACGTACTGCAGACAGCATGGCTCCAGATACCCGTGGAGACCTATCAGCACCTGACCGAGTCACTGCCAGCTCTTGTAGCTGCTGTCCGTGCTGCGAAGGGCGGTCACTCTGGATACCAGCAGGTGGTCATAATAATGTGATTCGACTGTGTATGTAAAGTAGCTAGAATCTTTCCTGTATTCAAAAGTGGCTTAAAAAATGATCTCAGTAATTACAGACCAATAAGTATTTTATAGGCAAGGGGGTTTTTAGAGGGAGAGGAAACAACAGTGAGAAGCTTCAGAGGGTGTGGAGGGAGAACACAGCGGGGTAGGCAGTCTATGCTTGTGAGGTCTGTGAGGGAGTGGAATGCGTTGCGGGAGGAATTGGTATCTGTTGTTCGATAATAGTTCTCTGCTCTGTTTGTAATAAATAATTGCCACTGCTTTTTCATCACATCTTTATTAAAATGCAACTGAACAAAACCTTAACAACTATATACGCTCCGAGAACAAAAACACAACACGAAATTTAACAGGTTTGCCAACATCACAATACAAAACGTACAACAGTTAACATCTGTGAGGTGGGTTGCAAAGTTCAGGAAGGGCATAGAAGTGGAGTTTGGTCAGGTATGGGAGAGGTGAGAGAGCTCGCCACCGGGTGGAAACCCAATTGCGGGTTATTATTGTTATTAGTATTATTATGTATTAGCAAAAATCTTAGTAAAAGTAGTTAAGAAAAGACAAACCGACTATGTGTTTGATAATGAAAATAGACTACTTGCTAACTCACAATATGGCTGTGCAGTTATCGATGACATTGTACCTGCTCAAGATGCCTGGGACAAAACTTTGTCTGCAGCTGCTTAATTTATAGATTACAAAAAAAGCATTTGATATAGTAGATAATGAGCTGCTGCTAAAAAAAATTAAATAGGTGGGAGTTAGGTGGAATCAGTTGAAGTGGTTTCAAAGCTATTTACAAGATAGATGACAATATGTAGAAATAAATGGCATAAAGAGTAGAAAACTATATGCAAAAGTGTGATGTCCTGCATGGATGTGTATTAGGACCATTATTTTTTTAAATTATATATTAATTATATAAACAATTTAGAGATAAAAGGAACACTTACAATAATTGCGGATAACACCTCAAAATTTTAAAGTGGCAAGAATGCAGCATTATCATGTCTGACATAAACACAGACTTCGAAGTAATTACAGAGTGGCTCACAACGAACAGGCTAACATTAAATACTAAACAGACTAACCGCATGTTTTTTTTTTTAACCAGGAGACAGTATTATTAATCATAACCTCATGTACGTTAATAGTAATTTGATTGAAGAAGTTGAATCAATTATTTTCTTAGGCATAAAATTAGACAGGCACTTGTCATGGAACCAACATATAGAATATGTTAAAAAAAAAATTGTCCCTATAATAGGCATCATATCGCATTTTCAAAATTTGGGCTTCTCACAAAACCAACTAAAAAGTATACATTATTCACTGATACATAATTTTTCCACTAGTAGTAAGGAAATTTTTTAATGTCTGACATTATTCCATTAGAAGTTAGTAATAAAGTTAATTGATGCAATTATATCTATAGATTAGTGCATGGAATGACACACACAAGAATAAATATGCTTAAAAACTGTTAAGGCCATTCCTATAACACAAGAAACTCTGAAAACTTTGCTCAACAACACTGCAAATCAACTAAATATAGGATCAGAGCTATACTATCAACTCAAATTGCTCGTTATAATTCTATCCCTATAGAGATAAGAAGTGCTCCCTCCCTTGTCATTTTCCAAAAAAATTAAAATGTTAGATCTATACTTATTATGACTTTTGAAATAATGGAAGCTAATATAAAAGCACCCATGCAATTCCCTATAAATAGGATGAGTAATATTATAATGTGCAACGGATTCACCAAGTGTTTGTTCGCAGTCCGAGAAAATCAACTCGACAAGCTAGCCGGGAAATGCAAATCCCTCTAACGGTACGGACAGTGTTGCGAAAGCGATTGGTATTCAAACCATACAGGTTAGAGCTTGTACAGGCTTTTACCGAAAGGGATAACGAACTGAGATGTGATTTCTGCGCGTTCGTTCTTACCCAGAACAAGGTAGATGATGCCTTCACGTCTAAGCTGGTGTTTAGCGATGCAGAGACGTTCCATACAAATGGTAAGGTGAACCGGCACAACGTGCGGATATGGGGTCATGAGCCTCCACATGAAACCACCAAACACGAGCGTGCTCCCCCCAAAGTGAACGTGTTTTGCGCTGTATCCAAAGACACTGATTTTGGCCCTTTATTTTTTCATGAGCCCACTGTTACTGGAATCCCTTATTTGGACATGCTTACAGAGTGGTTGTTTCCTCAGTTAGAAGAGGCGGCGGGGGACTTCATTTTCCAGCAGGATGGTGCGCTACCCCATTGGCACCTAGCTGTTCGCGGATACCTAAACGAGACGTTGCCGCAACGCTGGATTGGTCGAGGAGCAGTTGGTGATCAGGCTCTTCATCACTGACCCCCAAGAAGCCCAGATCTTACCCCGTGCGTTTTTTTTCTGTGGGGGTACATATAGGATCAAATGTTTCGACCACCATTGCCGGCTCACATTGACGACCCCTCAAAACGAGAATTACAGACGCCATCCATACCGTAACACCGGACAAGCTGACAAGAGTGTGGAACGAGTTTCATTATTGCATAGATGTCGTTCGGATCACTCATGGTCACACTGAACATTTATGAATGTATGGTAAACAAACTTCATGGTTACACTGTTAATTTGATTAGTCAATCAAGGTTGTAGGCTGTTTGGTTTTGATATTATAGACCTTCAATGTTGTGGTATTCTTTCATACTCGCCCTGGATTTAAAATTAAAAAAAATTTTCTATATTCAGAAAAGATGGTTTAAAAAGATTAATTTTTAACCATTATCAAAATTTATTAAAATATTTTAAAGAATTTTCAAATATAAAAGTGAAATGGGCTAGTGAAGAGATTTGGACGGCACTTAACAGCGAGGTCGTGAGAGCCAATGAGGGTGATTGAGGTGAGTATGAAGCAGCACCAGAATGAAAGGGCGGGGGAAACAGGAGATCCCCAAGAAAACCTGCCGAACAGCTCCATCGTCCGGCATAAGATTCCCACTTACGAAAATCCGGGAGTGTCTCGACCGAGGATTGAACTCGGTTCACCTTAGTGGGAGGCGAGCAGGCTAACCGCTAACCCACCACGGCCCCCAATCCAATGTAAAAGAAACAGATGAAGAAAATAAAGACATTGAAATTTTAGGATTGAAAGGTTCATAATTATTCAATCTATTGTAAATAAGGAAAGCATATTTTAATACAATTTTATACAAAATTCACGATGCATTAGGTGAAACCATTAAGAAAGAACTCAAAGGAAATTTTTTTTTTCAATTCAACTAGTTGCTGTTGTTCAACGTAAAAAAATTAATTTACTTATATGGAGAATTAATTGCTTCAAGTATGTAAACATTATTTAATTCTATAAGGCATCCAATTTTAACTTCAAATTTAAAACAATTGACTGAATATTAACTTATGCCAAAAATGAAATAAGAAAATTTGAAGATTTTACTTTAAGAAATACAAAATATAAAGTTGATCGAGTAATTTGCAAAAGTCATAACAGAAAAATTATTTCTTGGTTTCTTGAAAATGAACTCTTGTTAAATCTAGTAAAGACTAATTTATATATCTTAACTAATATTATAAATGTGAAAGTGTGTGTGTGTGTTTGTCCTCCTTTCACGTCGCAACGGATCGACGTGATTTTTTGCACAGAGATAGTTGGAGGGCCGGGAAGTGATATAGGCTACTTTTTACCACGAGAAAATATCTAAAAAAAATTGACAAACGATAATAGTTAATCAAGTCGTAATAAAGTTTGCCGCCAGCGCGCTCTCTTGCAATACGTTGTCTGAACCGTTAAAGACGGAACAATATAATGTAGTAAAGAATTGTGTAGAATAAAAAGATTTATTAAAAAAAACTCCACTGTAGCATATATCTATTTATAACAGAGAAATACTAATATGTGTTTTTACCATTTAATTAATATGTATAGAGTCTGGAAGATTAATAATAAGTAAAATTAAACTTTATTTAAAAAAAAAAACATAAAGAATAATTCTGCAGTTTATGTGAGCAGAGCCGCGGACACAGCTCTGTGTGTGTGTATGTGTGCGCACGTGAGCATGTGTGTGTGTGTGTGTGTGTGTGTATATATATATATATATATATATATATATAACAGGGTATAGGGCTTATGCTTAGATGACTGTTCAGTTTTCAGTTGTTTGAGCTTTCATATGGGCGCCAGTAGCTAAGTGACTACTTGGAACGACACTAGACTCTCTCTGGAGGTGGATCGGCTGTGGCTGTCCCTGCTCTATAATGCAAGTCTTACTCGCGGCTGAAAGAGGAATTGTAGGCCATTCTGTATGCCCCTACATACTGGTATACAGTATGTGTTTGTAACTGGAGGAGCTTTGTTCTCAGAGACCATTTAACAAACTTGGAGTATTAGGCAATCTGTATAGAGAACTTAGCATCATTAAATGGTGCCTATACAGATATCATGTCTCGCCTCCATTATTTCCATGATGTGACCACCTCTCTGTCATCTAAAGGCTCGGCCTACTCCAGGAAGGGAAATGTAAATTGACTGTCATGTTATAAACATACTGTATACCAATCGCAGGGCGTACAGAATGGCCTACAATTCCGCTGTCAGCCACGAGTAAGACTTGCATTATAGAGCAGGGACAGCAATAATTATAAAAAATAGCAACTTTTTCAAAAATTGGGAAAATAATACCTGCTAATCACACTTAAAACAAATTTTAGTGGGAATTTACGCAATTTACAGTATATACCATGAAATGTGACAGTGAGAAGGGCTGTGAAGATTGTGGTGTTTGTGCAGTAAAACAGGTAAAATGTACGTCCAATATATTTATATTGGGTCGCTAAATTGTATTAAATGTGAGAATACCTTTTGAAACCAATCAATGTATAAAATGTCATTCACAGAGTATATTTATGCAGAGGCAATAAGGTTATGCAGGTAAAAAACACAGAAATCAAACAGTGTTGAAACATGATGTAATTCAGTTAAATTACTCAAGGCTTACCTTGTCTATAATAACGAGAGGATTTTAGTGCATAAAGTATTACTAGTAGAATATATATATACATATAGTAGATAATACAAAAAGATCTTCACAGATGGTGTTTATAACAGTTGGCGTATATCGCTATGATACATTACAATACCTTTGTGACCCATGATGCACAAGTGACAGGAAACAAATGTGCATCAAAATTGGTTTACGTCACAGTTGTATTGTGGAAATTTGCGCCACTTCAGTGTAACATGTGATTTTGACTACAGTGGTTTGTGATGTTACGCATGGTTTATTGCAATTCATTCTGTTTGACATGTTAAATAAAATAATTGCGCAATAATACGAGTGTTTCTGAGCTATTATGTACATAGCAAATGTTAAATCATAATATTTATGCGGTAATTAGAGTGTGTATGGAGTTCCAACAAACTGAATACACGTTAATGCGTCGTGCTTAATAATCTACGAGGTATGCCGATTCAAAGGGTGAGTAAGTAATACATTTGGAGTTTTAGCATAGAAAACGATTATATTGCAGTAAATTGTACGGTGTAGTATTGCGTGAGTGTGTGTTAATTGAAGCAGCAGACACATCAAAATTAAACCTAACTTCACGATAGGTGAATCACAGGGGTGGATGACCGGTAATTATATAGAACAGTGACTTTTCTGAAGCAAACATAGTAGACCCACAAAAGTAACATAAATGGATTCTGCACAGCTTACCTTTTTAATATTGAGGGCGGTGTAATGGTCAAATAAGTGCAACGTACTAAATAAAATACGAGGAGTTCGGCCGCTTTGTTTACATCGGACACCATGTTGAACAGCCATGTAATGCTGTCGGCGCAGACGTGAACTACGTTTAGTTGCTGTTTCGATGCAATACAGTGCAGTTCGTGAGTTGTGACATCCAAATCTGACCGTGCAAAGGTTTGTGATATAAGAATGGAGGGTGCAAGAATGAGTGCTTCTGTGCGCGATAGTCATTTATGTGGCGGGTGTTACTTGGACGTTTTAGTAGATAATGGTGTTTTGTCGAGTGAGGTAAGTGAAAGTCATGCTNGGGTGTTACTTGGACGTTTTAGTAGATAATGGTGTTTTGTCGAGTGAGGTAAGTGAAAGTCGTGCAAAAATGTGGTTGAACTGGCAGAGGACAGTGGAATTGTACCCGCCACCTACCTAGGTGAGTTAATTCTTATACTTCCGGTGTGTTTTACTGTTACTTTAAAACCCTCAAATCCTAGATTAGACTAAAATGGTACGTTAGATTAAAACCCTACAATCCTATGTTAGAAGAACACCCTACAATCCTAGATTAGATTAAAACAAACAATCCTAGGTTAGATTAGAACCCTACAATCCTAGGTTTAGATTAAAAAGGTAAGTATTAAGTTTAGTGACTTTTCTGAACGAAACGTCCTAGACCAACAACAGTTGCATTAATGGGTTCTGCACAGCTTACCTAGTTAACATTCAGGAGGGCGTCATGTTAAAATACGTAGAACATATTCAATAAAAAAGTTAATAATACAAGTTGTTTGCCACTTTGTTTACATTGGACGTTATGATTTTTGGTGACGTCATGGTTCCTGCAGTCACCTTATTGGCTTGTAGATATTGTTACATCACAGCAACGCGCTACATGTTATTTAACGGAAAAAATTTTCAAACAGCTTAGTAGCCATTGTGTTTTTGCCGGGGTGGGTCGTGACGTCCCAATCTGGCGGATTTAAAACGGAGAAAGCAAGAACGACTGCTTCAGTGCTATATATTCGCGTATGTAGCATTTCAGTGGAACATGGTGCTTCGTCAAGTGAGGTAAGGTTGAATTGGCCGTTCACAGAGGAATTGTACCAGCTGCCTACCTAGGTGAGTTAATTGATATTCTTTTGGTGTGTTTTACGGTTCCTTTAAATTCCTAAAATCCCAAATTCGTAGTTTAGTGTTAAACCCTACAATCCTAGGTTAGTTAAAAACCCTACAGTCCTAGGTTAGTGTAAAACCCGAAAAGCGTAGGTTAGTTTAAAACAATACAATCCTAGGTTGGTTAAAAAATGTAAAATAGTGATTCCCCCATCGTGGGGTTAGGTTCTATACCATTTTCCATGAATTTTTTTGGTAATTATTAAGTTTAAGGGCTTTTTTGTAAAAATAAAAATAATTCAAGGAAAATGGTATATTTTCACTCTACTAATGATGCAAAACACGAATATACTAGGGGCATTAACGTCCGACTAATATCGTAATATGTGCCCACCTAACCTAACAGAACCTAACCCCATGATGGGTGAATCACTATTTTTCATTTTTAAACGAACCTAGGATTGTAGGATTTTACACTACCCTAGGGTGTTTGGGTTTTACACTTTAACTACGAATGTAGGATTGTAGGGATTTAAANTTGTAGGATTTTACACTACCCTAGGGTGTTTGGGTTTTACACTTTAACTACGAATGTAGGATTGTAGGGATTTAAAGTAACCGTAAAAAACACCAAAATAAGGTAATTGACTTACCTAGGTAGGGGGCTGGTATAATTCCTCTGACGTTAATAGACGTAAACAAACATAGTTTACAAGGTTCTTTATATGTTCTACTTATTTTAACATTACGCCCTCTTGAATATGAACAAGGTAAGCTGTGAAGAACCCATCAATGCAACTTTTGTTGGTCTAGGACGTTTCGTTCAGTAACTTAAACAAACTGGCTATACTGCTCATTTCACAATTTTGTTGAATTTTTTTCAATATGTTGTACTTATTTTAAAACTACACCCCTAGTATATTCGTGTTCTACATGATTAGTAGAGTAGAAATATATCATAATTTTGAATTTTTTTTTTGTGTTTTTCAGAAAAGCCCCTAAACTTAATAATTACCAAAGTTATCAGCTAACAGCTGTTGCCGAAGACGTCTGCTTGTACGAATTCATAAAGTTTGCTGCCCAGGGTACGTAATGTATGAAAGGTGCAAGTGAATCAGTATATACCTGAATTAGGACACGGCCTTAACTGCGGAAAACGGAGGAAGACGTAACCTACTTTCATGACAGGTGAATAAAAGATGTCACAATATCACATACCTCGTTCTTCGTCTGTTTGAAAATTTTCGTCTTTATTCATTTCCCACACTCTAAGAAAGTACTGGTACTTTTCATCGTCTAAACGACTTCCCTTGCCGAATTTTCCCATCTTTCCAAATTTTTTCGCTTGGCTTATGAAAGATTTCTTTCTCTTCTTTCCACGATTACGAGTCCCAGATTCTAATTCACTCATTGCTAGCGGTAAGTCTAACAAAAGTATAATAATACAATTAATATAATTCCCAANGTCCCAGATTCTAATTCACTCATTGCTAGCGGTAAGTCTAACAAAAGTATAATAATACAATTAATATAATTCCCAAGACAGCTTAAAGATTGATAGATAACCTAAAAATAATCACATTCTTCTGTTTACTTAGTTGATGTCAGAGGAACCAACACAATTTTTTGCCAAGTCCGTAAACAAAACATAAATGTCCCTATATTCACCACAATATGACCAAAAGAAAAATACGATCGTTACCGTCAACAGCCAACCCTACAAAAATGAGCAAAATGTTGGCAAGAGTTTTTCTCCCAAACAGATGAGACGACAGGCTCATAAGGGAAGGTCTTGACCCTCGTTCTATAAACATTACCCTTTCATGACGCTGATAGTTCTGTAAGCAGCCACAGCACTACCAGTAATTCAATTAGTAATATGCTTTGAGTTTCTTGGGAACAACTTAAAATTTTAGTCAGCAAAATGTACTACACATTAGATTTGTCAATGTTTTAACGAAATTAGTAACGTGCAAACGTGACAATCTACAGAAACATTACAGTTATATACATATCAAAAATGTATATAATAATAATACGCTAATTGTAAAATTGATGTTTCAGGCAAGCTAAGTTGTGTAGACATTAGTATTCTGTAAAAATGAGTCTAAAATTTCTATTCAAACATCTCATAAATATAAAAAAATTTATAAATACTCTCGAGACTATAAACATAATTAGCATTTATTCTGATGAATCTTAATTGTTTTAATTAAATCTGCAATGCAGTTTGATACGCATTACTAGGTATTAAACAGAAAAGGTATTCGTTTGATTTTGCTAGATGCTTAATTCAGAGCAACTCTTCTTTTTTATTCTTAAATACATATACCGGTACTTTTTAACTACGATTAAAATTTGTTAAAAATTCACAGAAACTCTTTTAAGTCGCCGACTTCGAAAATAAAATAAAACACAAAATAACAACTTTGATTTTGCCATTTAACTTTATAAAAATTAAAAGAAAACTTATATACCCTCGCCAGTCACTTATCAAGAATTTTGACAAATTATGTAAGATAACTTACAAATGAAAAAAAAAATGTTTTTTTTTAAATTAATTTTTTTGTTGAATACAGGTACCATTTACTGTCCATTTGAATACATATTGTTACAAAGTACTTGTAGTATTGGAAGTGGACAGCAAGTATTTTGTTACAATTGAAATATTATAAATTTGAATCATATCCGTATTATATACATTATATACAACATTCACAATATTACTTACATTTGTCATATAATTTTTATATATATTTAATTTACACTATATGACGTGAACCACGCATCAACGAACTCCTTGTGCCCACTCTGACTACCGCAGTCACAACAACTACACCAGCTACACCAGGCCACACCAACTACATCCAGCCAAGAGTGCGTAATAGAGGTCGACAAGAACGGGACTAGCACATTCTTGCTGACAAGGATTATGCAACTCGAGAGACTGCCCTACTCATTTATTACAAGAGGTAACTCTTTTAATAAATGTGTAGGCGGTCCGAAACGGTGTTTACCTGAAAGCCACAGCCATTGGGCGCACTGGCAATAGGTAATTGCGTCGTCGCAACTCGCGTAGCTAAATACGATTTAGTGCACCACCAGGTGACATCAACTGGCTTGTAGGCCAAAGCTGAAGTGAAAAGTGCCCCAATGTGTCATCCAGTGGTGTGCAGCATTTTTTCAAACATATTTAACACAGTCATCGCATTCACAACTACAGACAGGGGTGTGTTTAATTGTATTAATAGCAATCAAGCATGGCATTTTACACCCCTAAGCCCAGATGAACTCGTCCATCCCTTCAGGAGACAGGCACCTAACAACACTGTAGCCAGTGAAATTCAAATGCGTTATAAGTAGTTAAATGCAAACACTTTTATGAGAAAGGTTAATAACTTATTTAATGTGAATTTATATAAGAGTAATAAGGTTTTCCAAAAGGGAGATTGCCTATAAAGGCCTCCATCATTGTAACATATAATTTAGTGCGGTGACATGCCCCGTCAACTTCACAACTTCTAGCATAACATACATTAGCTAATAAACGTGGCTGTCACCAATGTGTTTCATTTAATTTCTATATTTTTTCAACATTACAATCATATCACAGAGTGCTCATGTAATGTTTCATAATTCGCCATTTACCTTCGGTTCTGGTCACTCGTGACGAAAACCAAGGTCACTCTGTCAGTTCGTCTCAGCACTCGGATCAGACCAGCGGCGTTGGTCGCCCGCTCTGCGAGCCCCCTTGGTACCATCATTTAGACTGTTGTCACTTTGCTGTAATATTAACATTAACTATCTGAAACATTTGTTATCTTTATTCACTGAAATGAGGGGAGCTCCACCCGCCCTCTCACTGTGTTTATTTCATGCTAGGGTCACCGGTGGGGCGTAAGAGCTGTGTCCATTTTCATATATTATTCACCGGTAGTCAGAACTGTGAATAAACCGCTTTACTAAGTAAACTGTGTCAAATAATTGTAGGGTACTACACCCTTTGTAGCATCACCCACAATTTCATAGTGTATTTCAGACATACGAGACGGCCTACAGTCTCGTCATCAGGTATAAATAGCGCAACAGTAAGTACGTGATGATATCTTCAACAAACTGATGGAGATATCCANTAGTCTCGTCATCAGGTATAAATAGCGCAACAGTAAGTACGTGATGATATCTTCAACAAACTGATGGAGATATCCAGGGCCCCCTGGGCCATCGACCGAACGACCCTCATCCTTAACTCTCCACTGGGTTATGGCGCCGGGCAATCCAACAATCAAGCAGCCGTGAATAACATCGAGTACGTCATATATTTAACGATTGTAAGAACGAATAATTTATATTCTCTGCAATACATATGGATACTTTGTTTGCGAACCAACTACCTCATTCCTTTTGTAACATTAATATTCATTTGTGCACAAAAACTTTATATAAATTTTGCTGCTTTCAAAGAATTTGCTGTACACACAAGCAAACAAAACCCACTAATTTACAATTAATGTGTATAAAAAATGGTATATAACATGCTAATGACTATTCAAAGTATAAATATGCACCCTCATAATTTTTTCGAAAAGTTGCATAGGTTTTATTTAAATAATTACAAATTTACTAACAGTGTTACCTTTAAATAATACTCAAATTTCACCAAATTATAAGTGGTGTTCGGCAACTAGCGTAACTATCGTCGACGAAAAGGAGCCATATTGCCTTGCTAGCGAGTATAGCGAGTGCCAAGAGTTCCTATTCTTAGACCGTGGATGTGATGCGATAACTCTTGTGTCTTGCACTGTGAAAACAAAATCAGTGTGTTTTCGAGGTTAGGCCATAGATTAGAAAAAGAGGAAGACCGATTGTTCATCTTCTGCCCATGTGCCAACCATTAACCTACCACAAAGGAACACAACTGACAAAGTCTTTAGGTCAAAACTGATGAATGTGTGTGTTTACATCTTAATTACAAACACTATTGTTTTAATAAAATACTTAAATCATTTTGAATATTATCGAGCTGCATTACATACTGGTTAAAGGTATTATAAACACAACTAAAAGCAAGTTATTCCTAAAAAGAGTTCTAACATCAAATTCAATCCATACAATTTTTGCTGGTCGTGTTGGATGAAAATCAGTTCAATGTTCGGACACAGACTGGTTGTGCGCAGCCAGCGAGATTAGTCTATGAGTTAGACCCAGATGTTAGTCAAAGAATTTTGACGTGAACCGCACGTTGTGCTCAGGAAAACGGGTGACTGACGGTGTCACACGGGACACCAGACGCACCACACCGACAGGCTTGTGGGCACGTGTGCATTAGTGTTTAGTATCATCACTTCGGCGCGAGCGGACGTGGTAATTCTCTCGTTTCACAAGAACCTCGGTACCAGCCTCTCAGGCTGCAACCTCACTCAGCAATCGCATCATCATATCATTCACGAAGCAACTAGTATTTTTATGTTACATCTCACCGAGGAGAGAGCAGCGTCACGCGCCTTAAGTAATTATAATCCAGCAGTGTGTTTATATGACCACGCGGTCACCACGTGTTTGATCAAAGTGTTCAATAAAATAATTATATACATATAAAACTTGAGTGCGTTATTAATTCAGGCGTGCGCAGCGGCCATACAGCTCGCAATTTCCTAATATCTGACGGTGTGTTACCAGAGAACCCCTGGGCCGTCGGCCGCACGACCCAAAAATCTCATCAGCTCACCGCGGAGCTGTGGTGCCGGGCAAATCCATAATCATTACATTCCAACTCTGGTAACCGACGGCGTCAATTTTAATTGACAAAGGAAGCAAACTGTCCACATAGCGCCATCTGCTTTTACCCCCCACTGGCCGGCAACGAGTAGTGGCTTGCGACCGGAGAAACATCTGTAAAGGAGATGCATCGTTAGGTCTGCAGTTTGATGTGTCTGTGGGCGTCACTAAGCATTAACCCAGCTGAGAAGGGCGATACTTGTCTCAAAGTCATGTAGTGCACGAGGTATTGCCCCCTTTTGCAACTACAGGATGTTAAAAATGTTCAACGCTCAAGTGGTTAAGCACGATGTCTGATGACCTACTGATTCTCTCTTTGCCCCATTGTTGGCTATGGGGTATACCATCACCCTAGGGACCGAGATGCGGCTGGCCTAACTAAGCGAATAAATGACGGATTCGTTCGTTCACATGACTTCATTGTGAAAATCTGCCATTCATTACACTTGCTGTAGAGGTAGAGTGATCTGCATTAACGAGCTCCTGCACCATGTGCTCAATATACTATTCCACATAACTACTTACGTACACAATTAAACTGCAAATGATGCATACCGTAGTAGCATAAACAGTGCCCTGTCCACACACAAATAGTAATATTTTACGCATCAACATCTTACCCACTTCAAGCGGAAACAGAGAAGAATAGGGTAACGGCGCAAAAAGTGTATAACAGCTGACAGCACACCTGCTCGATTCCAGTCATTGCCAAACCTCGCAGGTTTGCCAACAGAGGATCACCAAGGCTTCCTCGACGACTGTACCAACCACATACATATATATGATGTGTGCGATGAAGAGGGGCACAACTGAGTTGGAAGCCATTTGGCAGGGGATGCGAAACATTTGATGTGGTCGAGGTTACCCAGGGCTGGTTTAGTGTTGAATTGCCCGGTGCCATAACCCAGTGGAGATTTAGTGATGTGCATCGTTCGGTCGATGGCCCAGGGGGTAATGGATGCCACCTTTCAGTTTGCAGATGATGATGTCACGTACTTACTGTTATACTATTTACCTCTTATGACGAGACTGTAACCCGTCTAGTATGCCTGAAATATGCTAGAAAAATTGCGAGAGGTACTACAAAGGGTGTAGCGACCTACAATGTTTCAACACAAATTGGATTTGTATAGCGGTTTATTCGCTGTACTTGATTACATATGAATAGTGAAAGAAAAAGGACCCAGCACTTATTGCCAGAGGTGACCTTAGTGCGAAAATGAGCATGATGTTATGCGAACGCATGGTAGCGTTAAGCTCTCTGCTGAGAGTGCAGGTTGTTCTCCCCTTGGTACTTAAAAGAAATAATAGAAATCAAATTTTTCAGTTAATTAAGGAACTATGGCAATGAAGCAATATCAGCCCAAATGATGGTACCAAGGAGGCCCTTCGGAGCAGACGACCGCACTGCGAGTCTGGCTCGAGTGTTGAGACGAACAGGTTAGTCACTTCGTCTTCCGTCCCAAGGGAAGAGAACCGACGTAAAATGAATAATGGTAAAACATAACATAAGCACTATGTTACATGATTGCAATGATGAAAAATTGTAAAAATTAAATGAAACACATTTGTGAAACCCCCGTCGATTAACAAATGGCTGTTAAGGTTGATGTTGTAAAGTTGACGGGGAGTGTCACCCCACTAAATGAATGTTACTATAGATGTGAGCCGCGGGTTCACGAGCTCCTTTGTGCCCTCTCTGACTGACGCCGTTGTGTCCACTACACCAGACACACCACACCGACGGGCTTGTGGGCACGAGTGAGTGTGTGCAGAATAGCATCAGTGTAATTGCATCAGTGTTTCTAATTTATTCAGTGTTATTGATAGCATCAGTGTATTGCATCAGGGTATTTATTTAGTGTATATAATTAATATCATAATTGTCATCATGGAAGACAGTCAACACAGCAACAGCCAGTGACATTTGACATTGTACACTTGGAAATGCAGTGGCCGGTACAATGGAAACGTTTAGGATTAATATTATCATTTGTATTGTGTATTTGTATAAGGAAAAATTATGTTGTCTTAGGTTAATTTAATTCATGCCACTTTCATCTCATTGTACTTCATCGTTTCACCGGTTGGGGTCGGCTGCGCTCAGGTAGCGGAAGCCGGCCCACGCTTCCCCCTAGTTCTCTTCAGCACTTGAACGCATCAAGACCTGTAAGTCTCTCGTTCCGCAAAGGCCCTCGGTGACGACATTTTAAGCTGAACTCATACTCACTGCCATAGACTTCACGAACCGGATCATTTGTTTTATTTGTTATAGCACCGAGGGGAGAGCAACGTTATTCTCATCGCAGAGTAGTTAAGTGCAGTCGCGTTTCACATTGTAAAGCCACGTGGTCTCTCGCAGTTCCAGGCCGTTAAGGCCACGTGTTTTGTACTAAAGTTGTGTCTGTTCATTAAGGAGTCACAAGGAATAAATAACTCCACAAGCATCGTAAGTGTTTCATTTGTAATTAATGAAGGCATGCGAGGTGGCCTACAGCCTCGCCATCTTGTGTGACGGAGTGTTAACCAGAGTCCCCTAGGCTGTGGACCGAAACGATCCTCATTTCATCACCTCACCACAGAGCTGTGGCGCCGGGCACATATTTCATACATCATCAGCTCTGGTAACACCACGCATCACAATGGCTTTCCAAACTAGGGACAGGAATTTCACCAAGCTAGTGCTTGACAACGTCACTATGATGGAGATCTTAACAGGCAATCTCCCTTTATAAAACCTTAATTGATCTTTTATAAATAAACATTAAATACACTATTATGCTTTCACATGAAAAGTGTATGCATTACATTTCCTGTGATGGGTTTGTATTTCACTGGCTACAGTATTGCCAGGTGCCTGTCTCCTGAATGGATGGACGAGTCCACCTGGGCAAAAGTGTGTGAATTACCATGCTCGATTGCTCTTAATACAATAAAACACACCCCTGACTGTAGCTGTGAAAGGTTTGAGCTGCTTGATGTTTATGGAAAAATGCTGCGCACTATGGGTTACAATCTGGAACAATTGTCACTTCAGCTTCAGCCTGCAGGCCAGTTTAACGGCACTTGGGGGTGCGTCACATCGTATGTCGTGGCGCGAGCTGCTACGAAGTAACGACCAATTGTCTGCGCGCCCAACGGCTAAGGGCTTTGGGGTAAACCCCGTTTCGGATCGCCTACTCATTTATTAAAAGAGTTACATCTTGTAATATATGAGTAGGGCGGTGTCTTGAGTTATGCAATCCTTGTCAGCAAGAAGGTGCAAGTTCCATTCTTGTAGACCTGCACTACTCACCTTTGGCCTGATTTGGTTGGTGCGGCCTGGCGTAGCTGGTGCAGTTGATGTGACTGTGGCGGTCAGAGTGGGCACAAGGAGCTCCTGGACACATGGTTCACGTCACGGTGGCACTCCATCAACCACTATGGCATATGATGGCATACGTTCTTAGCAGCATTCTAGTGTTGGTACACCAACTATTTTTCATCTTTACAGGTATGCAGTCGCACATTGCTGGACACCCAGTCGCCACAAGAGATGCTAGTGGAGTATGCTATGCACAAAATTCACTTAGTACAATACCATCCACACATGAACACAATTGAGGTAATTGAAGTAGTAGCTAGCACAGAACTATCCCGAATACCAAATCGCCCAAGCTCCATTGATTCAGTCAAATAGACACATTTATGTGCTCACTGATGACCAAGGATGACACTAAGCACTAGCATAAAGACAGCAAGGAGAGTATGCCTCATTCGTTCACCAGGTTCGGGGGAAGCCGGAGCTCTACGAGAACACTAGTACCCACGAAAAAAGGCGAAGGAATCCTGAACTAGTCGTGCAAAAGTTGATTATGCCACCNTCTACGAGAACACTAGTACCCACGAAAAAAGGCGAAGGAATCCTGAACTAGTCGTGCAAAAGTTGATTATGCCACCCACAGAGGCACCAGGTGTCAAATGCCCTTGGGACAAAATAAAAAAAAAATCTACAAGTGCGAGAATTGCCCAGACCATCAATACAACTGGCACAGTGACTGCCTGTGTAATAATATGGGGAAAGCCGCGGACACGAACTACGGTTCGCCGCTGTCGGGAAACGGTTAAAATGGGTAGGTCGACCGGACATCGTGGCACTCCCCTCCCCAGCTAGCTTAACCTGGCATTTACACCTAAGAAAACACTACTACAGCAGGTCCTTGCCGACCAGTCTTCAACAGCAAGTAAGTTCGTATGCATTCCAGTATAAATTAACGACACCAAGTGCTATGCCCTTATTGACATGGCAGCATCCCACTACTTCATTCGGCCAGGGTTTGTTGATGTGAGAGCTCTGCGACCTCGCAATTAATCAGGACAGATAGTTACAAACAACAGTAGGGAAATCATGGGAGAAGAAGACATCACTGTCCATATATGTGTAATTGAGACAACTACCGCAGCCCTAGTAGTTAGCGAACTATGGGAGGGTGCGATTCTTGGTCTCCCCTGGTTTACCTAACATAAAACGATCGTGAAATCAGCTGCTAGGAGAATTTCATTTGGCACATGTGAAAGAAGAACAGTATAACCTAGATCCCCGCCCTAGCATGTCCAACATCAAGCTGGATGACCTGGACCACCAGATACTTCTAGCTTACAGTAACGCGGTACAGTGGGTGCTAGACGAACGACGTGATGCGCTTGTGGCTGCTTACCTGTTACGACATACCAAAGTCACTGATCATATATCTACAGATTATAACCGGCTAATTTTTACACTACCACATAGATATCTTAGCCACCAAAGGATAATCATTAAAGAACAAATACACGAGATGTTAGTGGCGGGGGTGATAGAACCTAGGGAAAGTCGTTACAATTCCGCTATCACACTGGCACAAAAAAGGATGGCACCTGGCGCTTCTGCATCGACTTTCGCCCAATTAATCTGGTGACCTCGAGCGCCCCACCCCCCTACATCAGTGTCTAACGCGCACTCAATATTCTAGGTAAAGCCAAGGTCATGTCTTCTCTCTATCTGCAAGTCTGGCAAGTCCCAGTAAAGCTAGAGGACAGGCTGAAGACAGCATTCACGGCACCCGGTGGAAGACAGTTTCAGTCCTGGGCGATGCCATTTGAACTGAAATGTGCACTGTCCAACTCACAAGCCATGATGGCAAGAGTACTGGACGGTATAGTAGGCGACTTCACACTCGCCTACTTCGACAACATTGTTATCTGGCCGGAGTCGTACGAGGACCACATCCACCATCTTTCACTGGTTCTCGAATACCTCGCCATCAATGTACTGACATGTGCCATCCATAAGTGCCACATCGGCAAGGTATGGCTGGACATCTTAGGACATATCGTGGACAAGGGTGGCAACCTGCCTAACTTAGAACAGTTGTGTCTATCAGAGCCCCCGCACGAGGAAACAGGTCTGGAAGTTTTTCTGCCTGCTTAACTGGTTGCGGGAATACATACAGGAGTTTGCAATAACAAATGCACGTCTCACCGCACTGTCCCCTAACTGGAAGTTCGACTGGGGAATTCATTGGAGTAGGCCGCACGGTCAGCGACTTCCAGGCACCAAATACTCTTTGTCTGTCATCAAGCACAATAATATTTCACTTTTATCAACTTGGAACATAAAATCTAATGTCACTGCATCACACAGAAGGTTCACCTCTCCACCTCCTGCAGTTTGACAGCCCCAGGAGCTCAATTATCAATTTTTAATCCGGAGAGCACAAGTTCAGATTTCCACACGAGGCCCCGACGGACTTCGTGCACAGTATCCGCTTATCGACGATGTAAGCACTTCAATCCCAAATCAAGAATTTTTGATTACATGCTTCGCAGCTTAACAGTATGTAGGGAGCTGGACCCTACAACCAGCATTTTTATGTGCGTTCAATGAAAAGTATATTTTCATTAGTGTGTAATTGGCGTATTGAATGGCCTTACACATCCACATGTAATTAATTCAGTCATCATAAATGTCCACCTCACAAGGGGCACCAGCGGCTGTATTGGGCCGGCGACGCCCACGGCTAGCAGCCAAACACAACATAACTATTTCATCTTCAATTGAGACTTCGAGGACCGGGAGAACAGCTGAGCCATCTGGGTGATTCGGCCACGACCCATAACAGCAGAGCAGTCATTAGGCTACCAACAAGATGCCTCTGGTGAGTGTTTCACACCAGAACTTCTCATGAACAACAGTGCATCCACGACGTCTCTACCATCCTCCACCCTGCCCTCATGACAACTGTAACTATAGTCATCAGAGACGAGGTCATGCACGTTCCCATTTTAGTTACACAAGGCCTCAGGAAAAATCTCACCCTAGGTGTACCGTGGCTCATTGTCCAACAAGATGTCTTTGAATTATCCAGTGAACATATTAATTTCGGCAAGATGCAATGGAAAACCACATGCCACCTAGGTTAACATCAGCCTACACTTTTGGACACTATAAATATCCACGAATTAGACCATGCCTTTCCCGTGGAATTTCTGAATGCACTACAATACATCTTGCAAGAATGAAGTGATGTGCAGTCAAGTGTGGGGACACACTTCATCACACATGTATTACTAAGCATTCTATAATGAGTCACGAACCANGTGATGTGCAGTCAAGTGTGGGGACACACTTCATCACACATGTATTACTAAGCATTCTATAATGAGTCACGAACCACTGCACATACCACTCAGGTGAGTGAACTATTACATTATGGCATTATTGAGCCCTATGAGAGTGACTATCTCAGCCATAACATTGGCCACCAAAAAAAAATGTATCATGAATGTTTTGCGTGGATTTCCGTTCAGTAAATCTTATCAAAAAGTCAGCTTCACCTGCAATAATCGTAGTGCTCTCAGTTTGCTCGGTTCTGCGAAAGTCATCCATACGACGTACAAGCCGGCGATACTGTGCTACGTAGTATGCAGACAATCTCAGAGTAAAAAAACAGCGAAGGCGAAGTTTCATACTGTGTTCTATCCAAAAATTGGGAAGGCCCACCCACCGTGGTAGAACGAAATGGAANAGCGAAGGCGAAGTTTCATACTGTGTTCTATCCAAAAATTGGGAAGGCCCACCCACCGTGGTAGAACGAAATGGAAACATCCTGTGGCAAGAAGACTGACGTCTAGGGGATTCCAGGGATGTTGATGTAGGTTCTCGTCTTATCCGGCTTGCCAGGTCAAGGTGAAAACTGGGGAAATTGCCCAGTGCCACAACTCAGTGGGTCCCTGGAGTCCTCTGAATATCTGTGGTTCTTATGAATGATGAACTTACCAATAATTCCATATACCTAGTGATTTCATTCTTTATGCTGGCGAGGTTGTAGGCCACCTCGCTCGCCTTACTTACACTTTTTACTGCTGCAATAGGGTAGAACGCCCAAAGTACTCCGAGGGGTAAAGTAATTAAAGCACTCGTGGTTATTAAAGATGTTTACTAACTTCTTTGATACATATGCACTTACTGTGATATTTTATAAGCTTATGCGGACCCAGCACTGGGGTCTACCGGTGACCATTGTTGTTCAATAAGGGCCTAGGCCATGAAAATTAGATGCAGTTACGCGGTACATAGTAAGTCCTGTTAAAGATGACAGGAAGACAGACGGTTGTCCCCTCGGCACGAATTAAGCAAAAGGTTCTGGTTACATAAAGTTACTATTGAATTGAAAGTGATTGCATCCTAAAATGAATGTGCCGAGTGGGTTTGTGCAGAGCGAAACTCCCGTGCTGCCTGCTGGGCCGAGTGCTGAAGTCAGACTAAAATCATGGTGTCAGCTTCCGCTAATGGTGGCCGAAGCTGGTGCCAAAAATTATGTGAAAAATAACACGAACCCTCTTAATGCTAATTAATATGCTACAAAATACAATTTAATTGTGAACAACATGTTCATTACACCCCTGTGATTAATTAAGTTTTAATTATGTTTGTGACTGTCTCATCATGGGGGATGTCACCGCACTAGAAATATGAAGTAAAAACTGTAAGGCCTTGATAGACAGTCTGCTGTAAAGAAAAGTCATAATTACCCTTTTAAACATTGAACATAATTAACCTACTAAAACTGTCTGGAATAATGGTAAACTGAAAATTCATTTCAGTTTCCGGTAAGATTTGCAAGTATATTTCAGTTTCCGGTTTGTTTCGCTGATGGGTGAGTCCAAGTGTTCCAGCTTGGGTGGGCTGGACGAGTCCATCTCTGAAATGGCAAGAATAGCCCTAGCCCCTTGAATTTGGGGAGTCCGGGCTCAGCTGAGTGTATGCCTCAAAGCCCTTTTCCCCACTGGGGCCCTATTGACGGGGTTTACTGACTCCCTGGGCATGGTTGGTGGAACAGGTTTGGCCTGAATTGAGACAATTTGTAACAGAGCCTTAGGTGGTGCAGGCTTGCTGAAAAGGCTCAATGCTTGACCATGTTGGCGCGAACATGGCAGGAGCAGACGGGCCTGGACGGAATTGCAGCTCCCCGACAGTGGACATCCCTCTAGTGTGGCTTTTGCCCTCAGCTCTGTATATGTGAAATTGCTGTGCAGGACTTCCTCCCAACAAAAAGATTCAAGGCGGGCCTTCCCGCTCCCAGCCCTATGATGTGGCATATGGGCTAACACAGAGACGGAGATGATTGTAGGTGTCCTGTGAGGAGAGACTCGAATGACTGTGGCTTGGTACCAGCATATAGTGCGAAGGAGGTATGCCTGGGCAGGTTTTCTGGAGAGTTGACTACATTCCAGAACCGGTCATCCGACGGGCTTGCAGTTCCTTCTTGGGTGTTTTGGAGGGGCAGTGTCTAGCTCCCCCGTAATCCTCAAGAAAGTTCAAAAGCTCATTCAGTTTGTTCTTCCCCAATCTCACCACTGTGGTTCAACCTCAAAAAGCAGAATGGATGCTCAGTCTGGTGAATCTCCTGGAACAAAAATTGACGCCCTAGAGTTGAGAGATTCGGGTGGCTCTTTAACGAGATCTTGAGAGCCGATGAGGGTGAAATGAGATGAGAATGGAGCAGCGCCAGAATGCAAGGGCGGGGAAAATGGGAATACTCAAAAAATTCTGCTGACCAGCAGCATCGTCTGGCACAAACAAAAATCCAAGAGTGGTTTGTCCAGGGATTGAACCCAGTTCGCCTTAGTGGGAGGCGAGCAGTCTAACCGCTCAGCCACCATGGCCCCTTGAGGCCCTACACACACTGACTTCACTGGCGACTCACAAGGCGGAGACGTGTACATCAGTGTCAACTATGGTAGAGAGTTCATGACTACTCTTTAACCTGAAGGGTGTGGGAGAGGGTACAGCACAACCGTGCCTTTCTTCAAAATTGTGTTGAGAATATGTGATGGAATGGGGTCAGCAGGATAAAAGGTATTGAAGTATAGCAGGCTGAGAATAAGGAGAGCATAACCCAGGTTTAGTTGTCAACATACAATTCACACTCCAGCCTGTACCAGATCAGATCCCTGAAGGCCAGTGTCTAAGGAAGTCAAGCATATGAGATTGATGTGCAGTGCACATATGACTGGGGCCAGGGTAACTGAGAATGCTAGTGGTACTGCTGTGAATGCTGCCAATGCATGACGAACAGTAACAAACACCTGAACGTGAAAATAGCAGTAAAGTTACAGCGTGGCTGGGAAACTGGCAAGTGGCAGACTATCTGGAGATGGCAAACTGCAGACTAACGGAGCGATGTTCAGTGGAAGTGACTCCAACCAACCACAAGCAAAGCCTGGGCCAGGACTCGAAGCCCCTTATATACTGTCTGACCAGTAGTGAGCAAGGAATAGGCGGTGCAAGGCGAGAGTTTCCGGGAGTGAAACGGTGAGTGCCACCCTTCTACTCGGCCGAGAGGGGAAGTCTGGCCGACTCTCGTAGAGTGAGTTTACCTACAGCGCAGGCACATATGGGTTTCGGCGACCGACTACTTCCCATTCAATACCAGTAGCTTGCAGCATTATACGGTTATATCTTGGGAGTGGGGAAGCTGCTCAACTGTGGTGGAGGCTTACAAAGAAACACGATGTCACCCATGGTGTCTCATGCTCATCCCTACCTCGACTCTGCGATGTCTGCATGTATGAGGGGTTTATAGCAGATGATGGCTGAGCTAATCCATATTGCATTATGTGAACTGGATGTTTTGCAGACAGTATCCGCACCAGTTATGGGCAACCCAACCCTGCCGCTTCCTTCTTATGTCTGTAGATGAGAAGGGCGGGCCCTTGCATATCTGTGTGTGTGTGTGTGTGTGTGTGTGTCTGTCTGTCTGTCTGTCTGTCTCTCTCTCTCTCTCTCTCTCTAGGCTAGATGTGATAGAGGCATTCGTGTATGATGGTTAGACAGTATTCGTCAAGTTGCTCAAGGATAGCCTTCTGGCATTAAATTGAAGGTATTACTATGCACACTAAAATACAAACAGAAATCAAATTTACTTATTTACTTGACTAATTGCTGGTACTCAGGAGCCAGNTACTATGCACACTAAAATACAAACAGAAATCAAATTTACTTATTTACTTGACTAATTGCTGGTACTCAGGAGCCAGAAGCATTCACTAACAGACTCCTCATAACAACACACATGTGTACACATACAAGTGTATTTAGGATGCTTTCAGGTGAGCAAAGAAGACTGTTATTGGCTCAGCGGACAGGATGGAGGTATGAAGAGTCAAGAAAAAATAGCTGATGATTAATAAATTAATAAAACTGACTATAACTGTACTAACTAAACAGTGTGAGACAGTACACAGCTGACTGTTGAATTATTTCACTGTACGTATATTTAGGGAATTTTAGTAGTAAAAGTAACTTACGAAATTGAGGTTAGCTCTTTTATTTAATCAAAAATAAAACCCACAGACACTGCTATGTAACAAAATGCACTTAACTATTTGTACAGAGTCTCATGGAGAAATATACATGATAACATCCATTATTTTCTTCATACTGCAAATTAAACCTTTGAAAGTTTACTGTGCATTGCAAAGTGAGGGCATATATTACTGACATATTACTATGTGAGAAATGAACCCAAATGGTTATTCCACCACACAAGTTGATGCAAGAGGAGCGTATCGATAACCATTCGGTTTTGCAGCTACTGTATTTCTTGTTAAAACATCAGAAGTAGAATCCTGCAACCGCCTGTGAATCAACTACTGTTAGCGAAACGGACTGCACTTTAAGCCAGCATTAAGTATAAAAAGTGAGTGAAGAGATTTTGGCGGCCCTTAACAGCGAGGTCTTGAGAGGCGAGAGGGTGATTGAGGTGAGTACTGGGCAGCGCCGGAATGCAAGGGCGGAGGGAAACGTGAGAGCCCTGAGAAAACCTGCAGACCAGCGACATTGTCCGGCACGATTCCCCCATGCAAAAATCCGGAGTGACCCGGCCAGGGATTGAACCTGGTTTGCCTTGGTGAGGCGAGTAGGCCAATCGCTCAGCCACCGCGACCTCCATACAAACAATGGTTTGTTTGTTTATGCATTAATTTCATTTTAGAGAGAAAGTTGGTCTTCGCACTGGCTAAAAATACATCCAGAGTAGCATGTGCCACAATGTTTATGTTATCGTGGTGGTAAGAGGAGGTCCACGACCTTGTGGCACATATATTCCTGTCCGAAAGACTTCTCCAAGTTGAAATCAATTTGTGTTTCGTTGAAAAATCATGTAATTTTGTTCAAAAAAGGCTTTCAGAAATAGATTTTGCACTTGTCAAAAGTTAGGTGGTGCACACAGTTTAAACTTTATTCTCGTTAACTACAGATTGTTTATTGTCTTATGGGGTACCATTTCATTTGCACATCTGCCTAATGAATTATTTTAGTATTTAATTTAAACAAAAGTGTTATTTTGCACCATAAATAACGAAACACTGTCTTAACGTGAAAGAAACACATTTTTATAACAAATTCTTAGTGTTGGAGTGTTAAAATAGGTAAATTTCAATTTAACGAAATAGCAAAACACAGTAAAGAATTTAATGAACTGTGAAATTTTGTCAAATCGGGGTTCTACTACAGTAAATTCTCAATATAAAGTACTTCACTTTAAAATATTTTTCACTTTAAAGTACACCTTTCAAATCCCCAGCAGACGTAACTTCATTAAATACACATTCAGTATAAAGTATTTTTTACTAAAAATATCATAAATAACTTGACATAGACGTTATAGCAAATTTTAAATACAAGATAGTGGACATTTCCTATGCACGTGTGATTACGCAGTACAAATGCCACAAGTGTGGAATACATGGTATACTTGCAGATGATGAAAAATAGCATTTATGTGAGCAGTTTGCAACATATTATTTTACAGACCCGTGACATTAAACCAATGCTTTCCTTATGAGAAAATAACTTTTTCTTATGTAATTGAGCAACTGCACCACACTAGATGAAATGGTACTGGAGTATTAATAAAACAAAACCTCGTTGATCATGAGATTGGATTAAGTACTGGTAACAGTGTTGCACTTAATTCATATAGAGATTTTGTATTCTACAAATTATAGTGAACTAGACACAATCATTGTTCCCCACGCGAACACAAAACTATGCATTAAAAATAACAAAATGATGTCTCATGATCAATATCAAAACTTGTCATGTAGTTACCATATCAGTTTACAAGTAATATATGCACACAATATCGCTTAGTAGGACTACAGGACTGGCAGTGAAATAAAAAAAATGTGTACACAGAACTTTTCAAAATTAAAGCATGATACTCCACGCAGTTTAAAATGAGACATTGTTCAGATACGTTTCTCAGAAGTATCCTGAAACATTAACCTCAGTACACAGGTAACCTCAAATATACCGTATTACTCTGAAAATAAGCCACACCATTAAAATCCACCATGGAAAAGTAAAAACAAGATTAACTCGAATATAAACAGTGGCAGAAAAATCTTACAAGTAACTTTGTCACTTTTCCTTAAAGATGAAATGTGTAAATGTTTTACTTTTTTTTTTTGTCTGCAAACAAACCCGTAGAGTGGTCAATAGAGTTAACTTCTTTTCTTCCTACCATAGACAAAGAAATTTAACACAAAAAATATAGCATCCTTTTCTATACACCCCCCCCCCTCCCTTTCCCCATTTCCATTGGCCTGTTGTCAGGTGGGTGGAGGAAAGTACTGATCGCATGAGCAGCTGGAAAAGGGGAGGTAGTGTGAGGGGAGGATGCCCACTGCCACCACGTAAAAGTGAGATGGAGATATAAGAAAGGAAAAAGAGAGTAGATTTTACGCTGCTTGCCGCTTGGCCGCGGCAGTAATTTCATCAACTGCAGTGTAGTCTTCAGCTTTCAACATTGTTTAGGTTTCAAAGAATGGCAAATAAAAGCTGCTATTCTCGGAAATAAAAGTGCTGGTAGTTATACAAATCAGATGTTGAAGCCGTATCATTCAGTTTGTTAAGGCAGATGTAATGTGTGTTTGTGGCATGCATTTACTGATAAGGGATGGCAGAAAAAGGTGTTTTTTTTTAAAAATCATCAATGATTAGCAGTTATTTTAATTTTAATAATATTTACATGAACGATTATCTAGTGTGGAAAATACTGCTGTCAGGTGCACTACATAAGGTATTTCAGTTTCCACGCGCATAACGGCATTCAGAAAACAGGAACACAGAGTGCCTAAGAATTGAGTGCATGGTAAAACTGAGTGAAATGATACTGCACAGTAATTTGTGGTTATGATTATCAATATAGCGATAATTTATCTCACCATTGCCAGTTGTTATAGTGTGGTTTCACTATACGCCATGTTGATCCTGCTGCTTGCTATCCATAGATTAATATCTCCACAGATTTTCATGCATCCATTGAAAACAAAAGAAGAGTGAATGTCACGCCATATTGAATGTAATTTTTTTCCTGTTGCGGGAAGGTTCTGTGGTTGTTATATTTACGGGAATAATTACTTTTAATAATTTATTTTCATAAATACATGATAATAAGCAGCAAACAAGTTTAATACAAAAAAAAAATGGTAAAAACTATGCTGCTTATTTTCGGAGCAATAACGGCAACACAAAAAAAGGTTGGACAATACCCTGGGCAAGTCACTAACCTGATACGCATGCTAATGTTGGATTTTTACTTTTCTGTACCTATAAAATTCGTCCAGTAAGAGAAACACTTTAGAAAGGGATTTGTATATTGCTCATTTTGATACACAATAAATAAGGATGTCTGGTTCACATTTACTGAAATTAAACAAAATAAACTGTTAAATGATTATAAAATTATGTTTTCATGTAAATTTAGATTGTAGAGGTTAAAGCTATTTTTAGCAAGAAAGCATGCTTGTAGCATTTTACAGCATCTATATATGTAAAACTATTTTCCATCATCTCTAGATATACTGTATAAGTAGATACAGTATGCCAGTTAGGGCAAAACCCTTTCAAAGCAGCGTTCCAGACGTGCTGGGCGGATGCTCCACCAGCAGGGGGAAGCTGCCCTCTGTCCAGTGGATGAGGTTGTGTTCGGCCATCTGAGATGCCTGGAAGTGATCCTTTAGCAGCATCTGCGAGAAATTGCAGTGCATGGTGAACGCCTCATTCTCGCGAGGGTCCGTGCACAGTCGGTACAGGTCTGCAACATCATCATCATTCTGCTGAGCTGTGTGGCTTACCATGGCACATTTAATGTCCCTGCTACAGCTAAAACCATATAAGGACATGCAAATTGCCATGCATTACGTCTTAGGTGATAGCGATTTCAGTCTATGCCGGGACACAAAACGGAACAGCCTTGACACACTAATCTCTTGGAAGATTCGACACCCAACATGTTTACAAATTTTTGTACATGGGAAACAGCACACCTTCTTGCAGCATTATTCACAAGTTTTAAGTTAATTAGGTGTGTGCAATTCTAAGATTTTCAGTCCAATTATTTTTCAACTATATTCTCACCATCGGAGTTGAAATTCAATTCCAATTCTTATTCCTGCAACAAGTTATCATGCATGTTCATCTCAATGCCATGAAGGACTCAAAATTAGTATTGTACCATATTTACTCGTCTAATCCCAGAACAAATTACATCATTTCAGCCCCAAAAATATCAAGGGCAGGCATTATGCGGGGACAAAAGCTTGGAAGTGGAATTTTGAAATAATTGCAGCAAAACAGGGAATATAAGTACAGTTGACTCTGGATGTACCGAGAACTCATGTACAGATACACTGTAACCAACGTTTATTTTTAGTGGTCCCAACAAAATTTCTATACAAATAATGATAAGATTTCTTGCTTTTATCATTCATAGGATATTGCATTGATCAAAATATCTTATGCTCCCGCCACTTAAGTCCAGCCACAATCGTTTTTAAGCTGGTTGTTATCTAAACATCTAATAACACACCGCCGTTTAACATCGCTGCGGTGCATGCTCCAGTTTGGTTAATGGTTTCGACAGGCAACTCGTTGATTTTGGCGCTCTCTACCCCTCTTACAAGCCTGAATAGAACGGAAGCGGTTACCTAGCAACCAACATGGCATCCTTGCATTCTCTCTTTCTCTCCTCTTTCTGTCTCATCTCTCTCTCCCAGCCATGCACTTTTCTTCATCCCCTAACATGCCGACAAGAAGTGAAGCTGTTGTCTAGGAAAAAAGAAAGGAAAGAAAAAAGAGGCTGCATTTTCTCTCTTTTTCTCTGCTGTACACGCCTGGCTAGAGGGCAATCAACAGAATATATGACGCATTAAAAGAAACTAATCATGTCATATCAGTTTAACGACACACTGTCATTCTGTCAAACACAAAACACCACACAGCGGTCAAGTACTCTGCAGACTGACCTCTTAACATGGTCACGCAGTCGCAAGTATGCGAAGGTAATCCAATCGTAGAAATCATGATTATCCGTCACTCAACTTAGTCATCGCTAGTATTTCAAAGCAAATCATTTTGCCTGAAAATGTTAGGCAATATATTTAAATGGCAAATTATTTTTTTGTAGAGATGTTTTCTTGTGTGTTTAAAGGTCTTTTTTACCCCGTAAAGTTGGTGTTTAATTGTATCTGGCGTAAAATCAACATGATTTTTAAACAAAATATTAATTTAACTCGATACGCAACATTTTCAGAAAAAAATTATATGCCCAAAATCCAGAAGTGTATACTTTACCACCAAAAATTGTTTGAACATTGAGTGATTCGCATTACCAAGCGTAAAGTTCATTTTCAGTAGCTTATTGCAGGGAGATCAGAGAGTTTATATTAATTTATTTCAAAACACACGTGGCTTCTGAATAAACTTATATCCTGGAGAGGCCTATCTGACACCCTTTGTTGTCAAATAATGTGCAAGCACCACGCCCTAGCGAAGTGTAACTCGCAACAATTGTAAGTGTATGGGAAAATAAGAGGATGTGATTTTGAATGATTAATTATTGAAGACTAAATAAGTCACCTTATTTATTCTTTTCTGTCTCAAAATCACACTTTTTTTAAAGTGAAATAATATTTATTACCTTAACCACACATTTGCCACGCGAGCCAGGCATCGCCAATGAAGTGTAGATACGTGGCTTAGATTGCGCCAGCTTCGGTAGAGCTCGTTTCCTCTCCTTGCACGTTTGGCGGGAAGAGAGCTAGTTGTCTAGCAACCAGCATAGCATTCTTGCACCATCCCTCTGTGTGCCGACCAGTTTGGAAGGGGAGGGGTAAATTGTTTCACTTCTTCCATACCCGTGGATTCCCCTTCTCTGTCTCGCCTGCCCTTAACATGCTGGCCGGATCAATAACCTCTCCGCCTGCTCTCAGCTGATCGAGGTGCGTGGCACATTCAAAACTACGTCGCATCTTACTTTATTTTTCAGAGTGTTTGAACGTTTGGGGATGGCTTGGATTCAATGTCCGATTACAATTGGGTATCAATTAAAATTGTGTTCTCAGGTAATATATCACACATAGAGAAAACTTCTTGACTCGGATACAAATTTTGCAGAGCCTTGCAACATTTAAATATTTTAAAAAGAGTAACCATAAGTGCATGAACACAAAATGAAAATTTTACTTAGGCTTGTAATATTTCAATGTTTTAAGAAAATCAATCTTGAAAGAACCAAAACCATTTGACTTTGTTGCAACTTCTACATGGTCTTGCAATATTAAATTTTTTTAGAAGACTAACTAATAAAAGTATGATACTTGGCCAAGAAAATTGCTCATTTTACTATACAGTGTTGTTGACCCACACTGAAACTATATAAAAACCCGTATTACACTTGAAACAAATGATGGATGGGCTGTAACTCAAACTTCCTTAACCAATGCTAAACCAGCAACACAGTTTCCTTCGATTCTATAGAATCTTATTTCCACAGTGAAAACTGTAATCAAACTTTGAGGAAAATGATTGCTCAGTACACAATTATTTTACGATTTCACAGTTTTTTTAAATTTTAATTTGTGACTTCAAGGAAATTACTGTATTGTTTGTTTAACATTGGATAACCAAGAGTGAATTGAGTGACAAGCACAGGAACCAATGCTATTGTTCTCTCTTTCCATCCAGTCAAGCGCTCGGCACAAGGTGTGGCCTCACTTCCTCTCCTTACACACTTGACGAGAGGGGAAATGGTTGCCTAGCAACTAGCATGGCCACCTCGAATCCTCTCTCTCTTGGTCGGCAGATGTTGGCTACCCTCGAGTACGCTCTACTGTAGTTCATCACAGATTACTTCCCTTACACNGAAGAGTGAATGTCACGCCATATTGAATGTAATTTTTTTCCTGTTGCGGGAAGGTTCTGTGGTTGTTATATTTACGTGAATAATTACTTTTAATAATTTATTTTCATAAATACATGATAATAAGCAGCAAACAAGTTTAATACAAAAAAAAATGGTAAGAACTATGCTGCTTATTTTCGGAGCAATAACGGCAACACAAAAAAAGGTTGGACAATACCCTGGGCAAGTCACTAACCTGATACGCATGCTAATGTTGTATTTTTACTTTTCTGTACCTATAAAATTCGTCCAGTAAGAGAAACACTTTAGAAAGGGATTTGTATATTGCTCATTTTGATACACAATAAATAAGGATGTCTGGTTCACATTTACTGAAATTAAACAAAATAAACTGTTAAATGATTATAAAATTATGTTTTCATGTAAATTTAGATTGTAGAGGTTAAAGCTATTTTTAGCAAGAAAGCATGCTTGTAGCATTTTACAGCATCTATATATGTAAAACTATTTTCCATCATCTCTAGATATACTGTATAAGTAGATACAGTATGCCAGTTAGGGCAAAACCCTTTCAAAGCAGCGTTCCAGACGTGCTGGGCGGATGCTCCACCAGCAGGGGGAAGCTGCCCTCTGTCCAGTGGATGAGGTTGTGTTCGGCCATCTGAGATGCCTGGAAGTGATCCTTTAGCAGCATCTGCGAGAAATTGCAGTGCATGGTGAACGCCTCATTCTCGCGAGGGTCCGTGCACAGTCGGTACAGGTCTGCAACATCATCATCATTCTGCTGAGCTGTGTGGCTTACCATGGCACATTTAATGTCCCTGCTACAGCTAAAACCATATAAGGACATGCAAATTGCCATGCATCATGTCTTAGGTGATAGCGATTTCAGTCTATGCTGGGACACAAAACGGAACAGCCTTGACACACTAATCTCTTGGAAGATTCGACACCCAACATGTTTACAAATTTTTGTACATGAGAAACAGCACACCTTCTTGCAGCATTATTCACAAGTTTTAAGTTAATTAGGTGTGTGCGATTCTAAGATTTCCAGTCCAATTCTTATTCCTGCAGCAAGTTAACATGCATGTTCATCTCAATGCCACAAAGGACTCAAAATTAATATTGTACCATATTTACTCGTCTAATCCCAGAACAAATTACATCACTTCAGCCCCAAAAATATTAAGGGCAGGCATTATGCAGGGAAAAAAGCTTGGAAGTGGAATTTTGAAATAATTGCAGCAAAACAGGGAATATAAGTACAGATGACTATGTACCGAGAACTCATGTACAGATAAACTGTAACCAACGTTTATTTTCAGTGGTCCCGGCAAAATTTCTATACAAATAATGATACGATTTCTTGCTTTTATCATTCATAGGATATTGTATTGATCAAAATATCTTATGCTCCCGCCACTGAAGTCCCGCCACAATCGTTTTTAAGCTGGTTGTTATCTAAACATCTAATAACACACCGTCGTTTAACATCCCTGCGGCGCATGCTCCAGTTCGGTTAACGGTTTCGACAGGCAACTCGTTGATTTAGGCGCTCTCCCCCCCTCTTACAAGCCTGAATAGAACGAAAGCGGTTACCTAGCAACCAACACGGCATCCTTGCATCCTCTCTTTCTCTCCTCTTTCCGTCTCATCTCTCTCTCAGCCATGCACTTTTCTCCATCCCCTAACATGCCAACGAGAAGTTAAGCTGTTGTCTAGGAAAAAAGAAAGGAAAGAAAAAAGAGGCTGCATTTTCTCTCTTTTTCTGTGCTGCACGCGCCTGGCTAGAGGGCAATCAACAGAGTATATAACGCATTAAATAAAACTAATCATGTCATATCAGTTTAACGACACACTGTAATTCTGTCAAACACAAAACACCACACAGCGGTCAAGTAGTCTGTAGACTGACCTCTTAACATGGTCATGCAGCCGCAAGCATGCGAAAGTAATCCAATCGTAAAATTTTTATCATGATTATCCGTCACTCAACATAGTTATCACTAGTATTTCAAGGCAAATCATTTTGCCTGAAAATGTTAGGCTATATATTTAAATGGCAAATTATTTTTTGTAGAGATATTTTCTTGTGTGTTTAAAGGTCTTTTACCCCCGTAAAGTTGGTGTTTAATTGTATCTGGCGTAAAATCAACATGATTTTTAAACAAAATATTAATTTAACTCAATATGCAACATTTTCAGAAAAAAATTAAATGTCCAAAACCCAGAAGTGTATAACTCTACCTCCCATTGTCACCAAAAATTGTTTGAACATTGAGTGACTCGCATTACCAAGCGTAAAGTTCATTTTCAGTAGCTTATTGCAGGGAGATCAGAGAGTTTATATTAATTTATTTCAAAACACACGTGGCTTCTGAATAAACTTATATCCTGGAGAGGCCTATCTGACACCCTTTGTTGTCAAATAATGTGCAAGCACCACGCCCTAGCGAAGTGTAACTCGCAACAATTGTAAGTGTATGGGAAAATAAGAGGATGTGATTTTGAATGATTAATTATTGAAGACTAAATAAGTCACCTTATTTATTCTTTTCTGTCTCAAAATCACACTTTTTTTAAAGTGAAAATAATATTTATTACCTTAACCACACATTTGCCACGCGAGCCAGGCATCGCCAATGAAGTGTAAATACGTAGCTTAGATTGCGCCAGCTTCGGTGGAGCTCGTTTCCTCTCCTTGCACGTTTGGTGGGAAGAGAGCTAGTTGTCTAGCAACCAGCATAGCATTCTGGCGCCATCCCTCTGTGTGCCGACCAGTTTGGAAGGGGATGGGTAAATTGCTTCACTTCTTCCATACCCGTGGCTTCCCATTCTCTGCCTCGCCTGCCCTTAACACACTGGCCGGATCAATAACCTCTCCACCTGCTCTCAGCTGATCGAGGTGCGTGGCACATTCAAAACTTTGTCACATCTTACTTTATTTTTCAGAGCGTTGGAACGTTTGGGGATGGCTTGGATTCAATGTCCGATTACAATTGGGTATCAATAAAAATTGTGTTCTCAGGTAATATATCACACATAGAGAAAACTTCTTGACTTGGATACAAATTTTGCAAAGCCTTGCAAATTTTCTTGACAGTACATGAACATGACTTTGCGACCAATTTTTATTACCTTGCAACATTTAAATATTTTAAAAAGAGTAACCATAAATACATGAACACAAAATGAAAATTTCACTTAGGCTTGTAATATTTCAATGTTTTAAGAAAATCAATCTTGAAAGAACTAAAACCATTTGACTTTGTTGCAGCTTCTACATGGTCTTGCAATATTTAAAATTTTTAGAAGACTAACTAATAAAAGTATATGATACTTGGCGAAGAAAATTGCTCATTTTACTAGTGTTGTTGACACACACTGAAACTATATAAAAACCCATATTACACTTGAAACAAACGATGGATGGTCTGTAACTCAAACTTCCTTAACCAATGCTAAACCAGCAACACAGTTTCCTTCGATTCTATAGAATCTTATTTCCACAGTGAAAACTGTAATCAAACTTTGAGGAAAATGATTGCTCAGTACACAATTATTTTACGATTTCACAGTTTTTTTAAATTTTAATTTGTGACTTCAAGGAAATTACTGTATTGTTTGTTTAACATTGGATAACCAAGAGTGAATTGAGTGACAAGCACAGGAACCAATGCTATTGTTCTCTCTTTCCATCCAGTCAAGCGCTCGGCGCAAGGTGTGGCCTCACTTCCTCTCCTTACACACTTGACGAGAGGGGAAGTGGTTGCCTAGCAACTAGCATGGCAACCTCGCATCCTCGCTCTCTTGGTCGGCAGATGTTGGCTACCCTCGAGTACGCTCTACTGTAGTTCATCACAGATTACTTCCCTTACACCCCTGGCTAGAGGGAAAGTGGTTGCCTAGCAACTAGCGTGGCATCAACACATCCTATCTCTCTCTCTCTCTCTCGGTCAGCGGATAATGGCTACCCTCGGGTATGCTACACTGTAGTTCGTCACGGCGAGGCTCAAGTCACTTCCTCCCCTTCAATGACAGGCAAGATGGGAAATGGTTGCCTAGCAACTACCACAGCATCCTTAGCACTTTCGTTTCTTCCCCTCCTGCCTGTTTCAATGTGTGACGCTGCTGGAGTTAAGCTAAGTTGACAATAGAAAAATTAAGCTTTTAATCATGCATTAGTTCATGTGCAGAAGAACTGATATTGTGTTATCTTATGTATTGGTTTCCAATGGAACTTACCAGGTCATGTGCGTTGTTGCGATTTCCTTAAACGTTAAAAGAAATGGTTACATTTGATAACTTAAGTGAAACATGTGAGGCGACGACCAATCAGAACAGGGCAGTTGGTGTTGTTGGCGGGAAACTGTTATTTACAGTATTGTAAATACTAAAAAATATTAAAAAGGCATGCGTGTGCACATGTTTACGATTATATTTGTTCACAAAAATTAGCTGCTCTGATAGAAAATGTTGGCTTTGAAGTATGATCTATTTAAATATGGTTGCGATATAAAAGGTCAGGTCAGGAAAAAAGGTAAACATGACAGGCTTGTCACCTGTTTCCATTAGCTGAAATTAAGAATTAAAACATTAATATATTCTCATGCGATACTCCATACCATAAAGTATCGATGGTATCAAGGTATCACAGTAACGAGGATCCCATCTTTAGCTCAAGTGCCAGGTAGGCGGGTCCTTTGAGAGCTGGCCAAACGCCTCCACTCCACAGCACGCTCAAATAGAACGCTGTGAGGAGAAGCAGGACCAGCAAGCGAGCTACCTTTAAGAATGGNTGAAGTGAAACATGTGAGGCGACGACCAATCAGAACAGGGCAGTTGGTGTTGTTGGCGGGAAACTGTTATTTACAGTATTGTAAATACTTAAAAATATTAAAAAGGCATGCGTGTGCACATGTTTACGATTATATTTGTTCACAAAAATTAGCCGCTCTGATAGAAAATGTTGGCTTTAATATGGTTGCGATATAAAAGGTCAGGTCAGGAACAAAGGTAAACATGACAGGCTTGTCACCTGTTTCCATTAGCTGAAATTAAGAATTAAAACATTAATATATTCTCATGCGATACTCCATACCATAAAGTATCGATGGTATCAAGGTATCACAGTAACGAGGATCCCATCTCTAGTTCAAGTGCCAGGTAGGCGGGTCCTTTGAGAGCTGCCCAAACATCTCCACTCCACAGCACGCTCAAATAGAACGCTGTGAGGAGAAGCAGGACCAGCAAGCGAGCTACCTTTAAGAATGGCGGAGGCCCACAGCTGGACGTGCACGTCCGGGATCTTGCTCGCCAGTTGCATAGCCGGCGTGACCATGTTCATGCTCTCACGGCTGTTGCCCAGTGAAAGGAATATGTGGCCGAGCAAGACTAGCGAGCATGACGTCAGGCGATTCAGATCCTCGGCGTTTGCCATCTTCAGAGTCTCCCGCAAGTACCTCCTGAAGCAATCATTCACAAGCAAGTCATAGAAGTGTATCTTTTTTAACTACGTTGTACACTTCCTCTAACAAATTTGTAATGCAGTATGACTAAATTGTTAAACCACATTGGTAAAAGTATTTTGGAAAGAAAGAAAGAAAGAAAGAAAAAAAACACCACACAACCCCCCCCCNATGACGTCAGGCGATTCAGATCCTCGGCGTTTGCCATCTTCAGAGTCTCCCGCAAGTACCTCCTGAAGCAATCATGCACAAGCAAGTCATAGAAGTGTATATCTTTTTTAACTAGGTTTTTCTTCCTGTAACCACTAATAGCTATTGTTACATTTACATAAAATCTGAACCTAATGTGTTTTACTGTATCATGTTTATCATAACTGTATAAAACCATATTTTAACCCAAATTTTATTTCCATAGGTTGACATTCCACAGCAAGTCTCGGATGCCTGTTTTCTGCTGCCACTCTGCATGGTGCCGCCTTCCCATCTATTTTTACTGCCAGGGACAGGATTGGATGGCTGGATTCCTATGTTTTGGCTGCCCCCTATATGATGAAGCTTTCCAGGTTGCCAAACTTGACTGGAAGCATGTGGCCGAAGGCATGGCCACAAGTGTGCACAGGACCACCCATTAGGGATGCCAGCACTGGATGAGTGTTACTTCCATCCCACCAGGGAAAGATTAATTAATAACAATGTTTATAAAGGAACCATACCCAACAAATTTATAAATGTTAAATTAAGGGTTGTCCACATGGGTTTTTAGGAATGGGACCACCCACTACTTTAACTCTGGCCAGGCCTATGCAGCCTCTGCAAACACTGCTGCCTCGTCCTCCATGGACTATCAGCCACGGGAATAGGTTACCAACTGTATGGATTAGGACAAGCAAGCTCTTAGGTCAGCGACAGGGAAAGGACCCAAGAAAATGCACTCGCATAGAAGCCATACCCCAATAGCTGCTGGAGCAGTCAGCTGTACACCTGAGACTGTTGTTCACCCCGTAGAGTGATCATGCTAGCTTCACAAAACCACTCATAGTGTCCCAACATTGAACTGCTTTTCTGCCAATACAGCTATTATAAACGTGGATAAGATTTGAGATTAGAACACCGTTTAGTAAACAAGTGCTTCGAGATGTTTGTACACTTCCTCTAACAAATTTGTAATGCAGTATGACTAAATGGTTAATTCATATTGGTAAAAGTATTTTGATCACATAAAAGTGCTTGTCTTTTGAAAATTAAAAATAAAATAAAATAAACACATTCATAACTGCTGATCATGTGATTTTGAGTTGTATTGGTGTCGGGTAGGGTAATGTGGGGTACATAGAAGATGAAAGACCTGCCTACCTCATCTTTAGTCTATGGTTCAACCTGACTCCAAGTCAGGCAGTCCCTTTTCCATTGGCCAGTAAATCCCCTATGTTTCTATGTAAGCAGGGAATTCTTATGACAAGGACCTTCTCTTCATCTTCAGAGAGAACCACAAGGACCACACAGAATAAATGAGCAGCTTTATTTCACAGAGTGGGTACAAGATACCATTTAATTATGTCACCTTATGCTATGCTCCAAATAAAACGCCAAGTACACACAGACTGATCCCTACTGTCATGTTGCTTTAGCCAAGTCATATTCTACCAAAGAGCCAGGCTCAAGGAAGGCCTAAATCCAGTTCTGGCACAAGTATACACTACTTGTGTCTTCTATCACAGATTTTCATATTTTCAAAATGTTAAATTAACAGCCACTGTAGGCCAAAAAAAGTTTGCTTCCTTTTACAAATATTGCACACTATGGTGACTGATGGAGAGGGCTGCACACACAAAATCACACACTTCATTTGGGGACAGCCATATATAATTATGTCCTTATCATAAATATCTACATTATGCTGCACAAACATTGGTATAGTCCATTTGCTGTATCATCACACTTTTTGAATAAAACCATTGAAAAGTCACTCCATGTATGATATGTTTGGGTGTTTCCTAAATATGCCATGAATTACAATCATTTTGTGTATTTTATGTTTGGTGAATTTAAACTTTTAGTTATATTTGATCTACAAATTATAATAGGTATTTTGTTATTAACTAACATGAACAAAGACAGAGAAAATATGTGTATTGGTACTACCTAATAAGAAATAGTTTGCATGCAAAATATTATGGACATATGCAGTGCGTTGTCCCTTTGGTGTAATTTTCTAGACTAGTAAATCATTGTTTGCATGAGGCAGAGGAACAGTCTGAAGGTAGAACTTTAGCAGGGCCACAGAAAAGTTGGTACATAGTGACCATGAATGGACTGCATAGTGGCACAATGCCAAACATTGCCATAATCAACCCTCCCTCCACTCAATATGAGCAGCCACCAACACCGACACCATGGCACATGTTGGCCCCAAAAATTTGGTATTTGGAGCCTCAATCTCGTAACTGCAGCACCAGCACACAACACTATGTTTAGTTCTTTACTGCACATACTTTTCACAATGCATTATCTTTAAGGGGAAAATATTAAAGCTATGAGCAAGACGAATACACATTTTCAAATTATGGATTTTTTTTGGTAAGGTAAAGTAAAAGCAGCGCCTCCCCTCTAAGAAGAGCAGTTATGCTGTACACGCCACAGGGTGGCTTTCCTGGCTGTTGCCGCCTGCTACGCTGCAACCCACTTCGCATCACATCACTGCTCTTTACCCCTCCAGCACCTGGTGCGTGGTGAGGGGAAGAAGCCGCCGCTCTCAGTTACTCTCTTCTCTCCTTTGCGTTCTCTCTCTCCACACCCCGCAACCCCCGCGTTGGCCCTGTGAGCCGAGTATAAAAAAGACCAGCAGTCAGTTCGAGGCTGTCTCGCGCCAGTTCAGTAGCCGGCCGTTGCTCTGCCCGAGAGCCACCAGACATCACGTCTTGCCTTCATATAACGTCACTCTGCCCGAGCATCCACCGACTTCAAGTCGTCACTGCATTTCGCAGTCCTGTCGAGAGTTCTACTCTGCATTACACCACCTTGCTGCCCATCAGCACACTGAAGCCAACGCGCTTCCAGCTACCTTGTAGCTCATTTTCAACTATCACGAGTACGAGTGCCGCCTGATTTGGGGTCACCCTCATCCCTCACGCTGCAGCGTCTTCCGAGACTAGGTAAATAACCTGTTGGTAACCTAGGATCGGCCCTTCAGGCGTCTGTCAAGGTACAGGCTGGTTTGTGTGTGTGTGATTGCGCAATCAATAAAACAGGCATAAATATGGCTTGGTTGAGTTGTCTCTTCCAGCACTCTGTATTATCTCCCACACCTTGCTCCCGTCATTCCCTACATTCGTCACCAGTCCTGGTAAGACTCTTTTAGGGATAGCCACGAGCCAAAATCCAATCCATTTCTCTCCTATTGGTAACTGTCTTGAAGTGCAGCTTAGTAAGCCTGCCTTCCTGGGCCTCACTAGAGCAGTTGTCTCTTGGACTATCGCCCCTCTGGCAGATACCTGGGTTCACTAGCGACGTTTCGCTCGCCAGGTCACCTGTTTGGACATGATAGGCCAACCCCAAAGGAGCCCCCACTCTCCGTGACACCTCGGTCCGCTAGCGACGTTTCACTCGCTAGGGAACCCGGGAGTGGAATCCCCCAGCCCTGCTGTTGTAACCTCCAGTTTGGTACTTGGGCCCACTGGTGACTGATTGAAGATTTGCAGAGTTTTATGCATAGTGTAATGAGTTTACTGATGTTCTGGTACTGGGATATGAGAAGTTCCCAAGCTACTGAATTTTCCCTTGAGGCATCCCAAATAATCCTGGAATTTCTCGATATCGGCTAATCCCCGATTGTCATGAATTGTCGCCTGGTACAGCTGGGAGAACATGGGCCATTCTTCCCACTGACCTGAAAAGGATGGCAAAATAATTTTCGGGAGACGGGGCGGCAAGAGAAGATGTGGAAGTAGCTTGTACAACATGAGAGGACAGAAATGAGCTTATGAGACATTGTGTGTCAGACAACTGGGCAAACAAGGACTCGTGCTTTGCAGTTAACACATTTTCGTCCAAATCCTCCAAGGGGTTTGTTTGCAAAAGTTCGTTGCACAGAGTGTTTACTGCACCTTCAACAGCGTCGAGTTGTGAACCAAACGTATTCACTTCGTGAACAACATTCAGCAAGACTTCGGGAGCCTTAATCAGAGCTTGTATCCTATCATTTATGTGTTTTAGCTTACTTTCTTGGAGCTTGAACTTAAGCAAAAATATCTTAAACCCCATGGCAAGGATCACAACATCAAACAAAATAACGACAAAACTTAAGGAAACAAATATAATACACGTGATCAGCAAAATGCCAGATGAGCTAATAAGTTATGTCGACGTGTCTGACACCAACATAAATATATTTGCAAAAACACTCCTCAACACACAAAGAAGAAACTAGATACAGACATGTAATTACTTACCCACGTGCCAAAAAATATCAAAGAACAAGAGACAATGGAAACACCAAACCTTACGTTTTTGACAAAAAATATCACCAAAACTGAAGATTTCATCACATAATAATGAAGAGGGACGAAAAAAATCTTAATTTTATCTGAGGATGCTTGAGTTGCGAGAGTGGATTCAGAGTGGTGGCGTGGTCACTTCACACACGTGGTACACTTTACATTTACGCTGCGCACGTAAAAATGAACAAAACTTTATCACAGTTACATCACAATCTCTGGATACGAAATCCGGCCCGAAGGACGAAATGTTGCAAGATTTGTTTGATACGCACTCGAGAAAGAAGGATAACGATGGACACTCATCATACGCAAACTTACCACCTTGCCATTTTAGTATTCACTCCTCCTGGGAATGCTGCCACACTACTTGCGAGATACTGGATGCATGCACGCTACGCACTGTATAGTTCTACACCCACACACACAACATAGTACATGAGAATATACAATTCGAGTGCTTATCAAATTATTGATTAGTTGAATAACAATGAAGATTTGTGTCAGTGCATATATTTGTTTGTGTCCATTACAATAATACTAAAATAACTACATAAAATAAAAGTGAAATGCTGGCAGGATAAATTTGTTACATTATTCATGGATATTAGTAAAACATATTTACTCCTTCTATATGCAACCCACTCATGTCTTTTATTTTTTGTACAAGCTTAAGGAATTTTTTTTGAAAAGGTGCAGTACTACCATATATGACCATTGATATTACTGTGCAACACAAATTTCATATTTTAAATTAAATTTGATTGAAAATATGCCAGTATGTGTTTGACAACACACACTGCAAAACTTTATAAAATGTTAGGGAAAGTTTTCATTAAACATTTAATACACCTAAGCTGTGACAAAATTATTTTTTATTTCCATTTTACTTTCATAAATTTCAAATATATTTTTATCACTTCCATTNTTTATAAAATGTTAGGGAAAGTTTTCATTAAACATTCAATACAGCTAAGCTGTGACAAAATTATTTTTTATTTCCAGTTTTCATTAAACATTCAATACAGCTAAGCTGTGACAAAATTATTTTTTATTTCCATTTTACTTTCATAAATTTCAAATATATTTTTATCACTTCCATTCCTGGTGGAAGGGGTGGGGGGAAGTCACATTTGCACCACTCTACTGCAGGGCACAACATACATCAGCCACTCCACAAGAGGCAATGCCATCGCAAACTCACTTGGCCTCGTTGTAGCGTGCCTGGAAAAACGACTGCAGACCCTGTACATAGTAGGCTGCGGCCCTCAAGCTGTGCGAGTGCGAGGGAAGGTTCTCCGGGTTTATCCGCTCCAGTAGTGCTGCAAACTCCGCCTCCCGCTTCCCTCGCAAGTACACAATGGCCAGGTTCAGGTTTGCAAACGTCCACAGCTCTCGCTCTTGGGAAGTCTAAACGGAAAATATATCNAGTACACAATGGCCAGGTTCAGGTTTGCAAACGTCCACAGCTCTCGCTCTTGGGAAGTCTAAACGGAAAATATATCTTAACAGCCATATCTTAAATCACGTCCAATGGGTTTGACGTAAAAACAGACAAGAAATATTTGAGAGTTCAATGACCTGTAGGCTAGACTGCTGATTCCTGTGTATACTTGAGTGCGTAAAGTGAGTGAAGAGATTTGGGCAGCTCTAGCCGATGAGAGTGAAGTGAGTATGGAGCAGCGCCGGAATGAAAGGGCGGGGGAAACGGGAGATCCCGAAGAAAACCCGCCAAACAGTGGCATTGTTCAGCACGATTCCTACTTGCGAAAATCCGGAGTGAAAAGGCTTGGAAATTGAACCCGGTTCACCTTGGTGGGAGGCAAGCAGTGTAACCGCTCAGCCACTGCGGCCCCTGTATACTCGAACCTCAGATGTTTGTTCATTGACTGCTGTTCTAGAGATACCCAGTGTTACTCCACACCTGGCTGTATGAAACTCGCTACTTGTTTTCTTGCAAGTGTGCTATTGGCTCAGAGTCATCCAGGGCGTGTACAATGAACTGTGAACCAATTGCAAAGGTAACTTCATTGTATACATGTTTAATGCCTATCTTATCCCTGAATGAATTCGCGAAATTTTCTTTCCCCTAAACATAGCTAACTAAACAAAACTTTGCTGAAGACACACAGACAACTCACAACAGGCACACAGTGAATCATGGAGAGTTATTGACACTGCCTGTTCCCAGACTCTGAGTTTGTTCCTCATGAACTGCTATACTAAAGATGGAGGCTTTGTCTGATAATGACTTTCTACTCTAGGATCACTACTTTATGAATCACTAGTGACTAGCAAAACTTTTCAAGAACACAAAATATTTAAGGGAAATTTCTCTGAGTACTGTCAGCTCCCCTGACATGTCATCCAGCTGTTGTTCCACTTCCAACTATTCAGAGTGAACATGTGTGTGCAACTGTACATAAGTACATTCAGCACATTTGGACATGCTACGCTACTCTTGGGCACAAAAATGGCATTCATTTATAAAGAGAAATAAATACAACATGAAATGTGGTACTTACTAATGGCTTTGGTAGGTANGCACATTCGGCACATTTGGACATGCTACGCTACTCTTGGGCACAAAAATGGCATTCATTTATAAAGAGAAATAAATACAACATGAAATGTGGTACTTACTAATGGCTTTGGTAGGTAGGTATGTAAGGGTCAATGAACACAAATAGAGAAAAAAAAAGAAAACATATAAAAACAAGCAAACCACAGTAAACACGTCGTGGAGTTCCGAAACATTTAGAAATAATGGTTTGTTATTTATTTTAGATAGTTTTTACAAACTTATATGCCGAAATAAAAAAATTTTTCTGCGAATAATGTTGTGGTGGGCAGCAGTGTCACTAAGCTGGGGTGTGACTCATTCACTCTTCTGCTTATAGGGAACCAATTTACGCTGAAAGCCGCCATGACAGAAAGTGTAGCGATCACTCGTCTTTTAGAATATCGTAAACATGGCTACACTTGGCTAGTGATACTTACGTAATCGGACTCCCGATAAGTGGGAAAGTGAGCGAGAATGGCGCCGCGGGTGATGCAACCTGAGAGTGGCAGTGAACTGTGAGTTAGAATAGTGCACCAGATAACGCACCCTGAGAGCGGCGGTGAACTGGGCCTCGGCGGCCTCCATGCAGTTCATGCTCATGGCATAAAGGCCGAGCAGGGTGTGCAGCTGGGGGCGGTGGGCAGAAAGGAGGCGTGGCTGCTGCTGGCTGAGTGCGCACGCCNAGTACACAATGGCCAGGTTCAGGTTTGCAAACGTCCACAGCTCTCGCTCTTGGGAAGTCTAAACGGAAAATATATCCTAACAGCCATTTCTTAAATCACGTCCAATGGGTTTGACGTAACAACAGACAAGAAATATTCGCGAGTTCAATGACCTGTAGGCTAGACTGCTGATTCCTGTGTATACTTGAATGCGTAAAGTGAGTGAAGAGATTTGGGCAGCTCTTAACAGCGAGGGCTTGAGAGCCGATGAGGGTGAAGTGAAGTGAGTATGGAGCAGCGCCGAAATGAAAGGGCGGGGGAAACGGGAGATTCCCAAGAAAACCAGCCAAAAAGTGGCATTGTTCAGCACAATTCCTAATTGCAAAAATCCGGAGTAAAACTACTGGGGATTGAACCCGGTTTACCTTGGTGGGAGGCAAGCAGTGTAACCACTCAGCCACTGTGGCCCCTGTATACTCGAACCTCAGATGTTTGTTCATTGGCTGCTGTTCCAGAGATACCCAGTGTTACTCCACACCTGGCTGTATGGAACTCGCTACTTGTTTTCTTGCAAGTGTGCTATTGGCTCAGAGTCGTCCAGGGCGTGTACAATGAACTGTGAACCAATTGCAAAGGTAACTTCATTGTATACATGTTTAATGCCTATCTTGTCCCTGAATGAATTCGCGAAATTTTCTTTCCCCTAAACATAGCTAATTAAACAAAACTTTGCTGAAGACACACAGACAACTCACAACAGGCACACAGTGAATCATGGAGAGTTATTGACACTGCCTGTTCCCAGACTCTGAGTTTGTTCCTCATGAACTGCTATACTAAAGATGGAGGCTTTGTCTGATAATGACTTTCTACTCTAGGATCACTACTTTATGAATCACTAGTGACTAGCAAAACTTTTCAAGAACACAAAATATTTAAGGGAAATTTCTCTGAGTACTGTCAGCTCCCCTGACATGTCATCCAGCTGTTGTTCCACTTCCAACTATTCAGAGTGAACATGTGTGTGCAACTGTACATAAGTACATTCAGCACATTTGGACATGCTACGCTACTCTTGGGCACAAAAATGGCATTCATTTATAAAGAGAAATAAATACAACATGAAATGTGGTACTTACTAATGGCTTTGGTAGGTAGGAATGTTTCGGTCAATGAACACAAATAGAGAAATAAAAAAAGAAAACATATAAAAACAAGCAAACCACAGTAAACACGTCGTGGAGTTCCGAAACATTTAGAAATAATGGTTTGTTATTTATTTTAGATAGTTTTTACAAACTTATATGCCGAAATAAAAAATTTATCTGCGAATAATGTTGTGGTGGGCAGCAGTGTCACTAAGCTGGGGTGTGACTCATTCACTCTTCTGCTTATAGGGAACCAATTTACGCTGAAAGCCGCCATGACAGAAAGTGTAGCGATCACTCGTCTTTTAGAATATCGTAAACATGGCTACACTTGGCTAGTGATACTTATGTAATCGGACTCCTGATAAGTGGGAAAGTGAGTGAGAATGGTGCCGTGGGTGATGCAACTTGAGAGCGGCAGTGAACTGCGAGTTAGAATAGTGCACCAGATAACGCACCCTGAGAGCGGCGGTGAACTGGGCCTCGGCGGCCTCCATGCAGTTCATGCTCATGGCGTAGAGGCCGAGCAGGGTGTGCAGCTGGGGGCGGTGGGCAGAAAGGAGGCGTGGCTGCTGCTGGCTGAGTGCGCACGCTNAAGGCCGAGCAGGGTGTGCAGCTGGGGGCGGTGGGCAGAAAGGAGGCGTGGCTGCTGCTGGCTGAGTGCGCACGCCTGCGAGATCTCCTGCAGCGCCAGCGACTTGTTGCCCATCACCAGTCGGCACATGACTATGTGCTCCAGCAGCATCAGTTGGAACACTGATAGGATCGGCTTGTTGTCCACTACTGCAACCCCACAACATACCTCGTCACACCACCACCCACTTATTTTCTTCTACACATACTTGAGTTTTTTTGATTAGGAGATATTTGGAGGTACACTACCTAACTAGGCCTTTGGTGTCCGTAGGAAGTGAAGTACGATGAAGACCGTTTGGTGTTACTAACTTACCCAGCACAATTTTAAATGCATTTTTGCAGAGCTTTTTGATACTCAGGCATACCAACTAAGAGTAGTAACAACNTTGATTAGGAGATATTTGGAGGTACACTACCTAACTAGGCCTTTGGTGTCCGTAGGAAGTGAAGTACGATGAAGACCGTTTGGTGTTACTAACTTACCCAGCACAATTTTAAATGCATTTTTGCAGAGCTTTTTGATACTCAGGCATACCAACTAAGAGTAGTAACAACATAACCTCTGTATTTTTTCACTATGGGATAGTATATGNTTTTGATACTCAGGCATACCAACTAAGAGTAGTAACAACATAACCTCTGTATTTTTTCACTATGGGATAGTATATGTATATTTTAATTGATTTGCTTCAAGACTTCTTCCATTTTTGCTAGTATTTTAATTTTTTTTAATATTCAAGATTTTTGACGGTATTCAGAAATAACTTCGTAATATTCTGACTTAAAAAATTGAAGGACTACTATAGAAGACTTAGAGAACATGAAAGTTTTCCCTGAAAAATGATTGAAATAAACTCCAATCTGAAATGAAAATTACAATAGTTGGGGTATATAAATGAAATAGACTGCTAAATATCTGAATACAAAGGCGGTTACATAATTATGTGTACCTGACATATTGTATAGAGACTGTGTATTGTTATTTTTAAAAAGCACTGCATAGGACATACTTTTCTGCACATTGGTATCTTTCTGCCACTTAGGTTAATACTAGGGATGGGTCGGGTCTATTCTTCGGTTCCAATTTATACCAGTTCTTGAGGTTTGACTCAGAACCGGTTTTAGGTTAACAACTACTCGGTTCTCATCTACCGTATTTACTCGGGTATAGCGCGCCCTTTTTTCCCAAAACAAAGGAAAAACTCTCTGGGGTGCGTGCTATACAAGAAAAAAAAGAGTGGTAGTCGTAAACTGTTTGGTAATGTTTAGAAGGATCCCTTGTTAAAATGTATTGCATAACATTGTCAGGCAAAACCATTTGCTTTGAAATACTAGTGATGATAGGTGCAACTATTTTGAGAGATGGCGCAGGTTACGCAAAATATTTTGGCTTTTAGCACCACGAGTTACTTAATTAAAGTACTTTCCAGACATATCACAATCACCACATATTAATGTAAAAAAAGAATAATTTGTTACATATTTACTAACCTTAAAAAAATTTAATACAACAAGTTTATCTGTATACATTAAATCTTATCTTAACACTTTGTTATTGTCCAATTCTTCCATAGGTTAAATAAAATATTTAATGAATTTTACCTGCATTGGTTTAATAAAGTTGCAAGCAAAAGGCAAGTATTCAAAATATAACCGAATAGTGGAACCAATATTTAAATTGTAGAATCGGTACTGGAACCGGAACCGATATTTTTTGTTATTCGACCCATCCCTAGTTAATACTGATATAGACCCTATAATTTAATTCATGTGTTGATCAAATGTAACTGTAAAATAGTTAAAAATAGATGTGTTAACACTATGATAATTCTTACTTGTATGTACACATCAATTTAACACCCACAAATTTGTGACCTTTTTAGCAAAATATTATGCTATAAAGCTGCATTTCCCTTACTGCGGCCAGCTTAACTAGATGCATATGACTTGTATCCAGGCAGGTAGGTAGGTACGTAGGGATTTTAGGAAACCACAGAAAACCAAAATCAGGGTGGCTAGACCAGAAACTGAACCTCTCGAATGCGAGCCAAATGGTTTACCACTGCAACCTTGTTCGGTGGTCATGTCTGAAATTGTTTTAATGTTGATTAAGAAACTACTCTAACAGTGAACCCGCTACAGTATAACCCTTTTATATTATTCCTGCATATTTATTTCATGCTCCTGCCATTTCTCCACAAGGCTTAATGGTTTCATTTCCTGCATGAAACAAAATTTGTATTTTTCATATCCTACTTATAACATCAGTATCTGTTCAATTCCTAGGAGCAAGTAAAATACAAATTTTTTCTCAGGAAAATTTTAGACATACAAACAGGTACAGAGAATATTAAGGATTTTAGAGTAAATGGTCCTGAAAATGACTAAGATAACCAACCAACAGCGTATGGGTGAGCAAACCTCCAGAATGCACATAACTGTGCATTAATTGATGATGCTCTTATCCATGGGATTCAGATCACCAATATTTTTGCACCACATGATTCAGATGAAGATGTTGAATAATTTGACTAGCTATTTACACACAAAAATTATTATGTTACAATTTAGCTTTTTTTAATGTATTCCTACAGGTGTAATATTGTTTTCTGCTTATAACATTTTATTCAACTGACCCCTTGAAAAATGTCATAGCAGGGTGTTACTGTATAGTCCATTCAAAGTTACTTCCAACCTTTCTGGAAAAACCTGCTGAAATTCGACGTCCAGGATATTTCTCCGCCTTGTACAAACAAAGCTTAACAAACTTAACGGTTCCATGGTTCATTTGATTGGTCAATCAAGGTTGTAGGTTGTTTGGTTTTGATATTATAGAACTTCAAAGTTGGGGTATTCTTTTATCCTCAACCTGTATATCCAATTTAACTAAAATTAATCATAAATGCTTATGACACACAACATATTTAGGAAATAACCAAACACGTCATACATTGGGGAATTTTTCAAAGGTTTGATTCAAACAGTGTGAAGAAACAGTAAATAGACTATACATACAGAGTAGTTACTGTTCAGGTCATCATGGCCAGAGTCCAAGAGAAGTGACAACCTACTTTTGAGCTTTTCGATCTGCATGAGAGCCTTGTCCGTGTACTTCTGGGCCTTGTCCATATAACCAGCCTGCATGCTGTGCATCACAGTGACCAAGTACACCAGTACGTACAGGTGCTCCTTTGGCATCCAGATAAACATGTCCCCCGCATTGGGCCCACTGACACCTGCAAGCAGAGCCACACTCACAACATCACACATGCATTTGAAACACTGCATGACAGAGCATCAAATGACGTTACACCTGCACTTATGCACTACTTGCAACATTTAGAAGACAAGGTTTCCTTCCGACATTAAAACAAGTTTAGTCTATTCAGGAAAGGTGAATCTTTGCAAAGTTTTTACTACACTATGTGGTTATATGGACTTATGCCCAGTCTGTAAATTTTCAGCATAAACATTTATGAATACTACAATAATTACTTTATTTTCAATTTTTTTAATGCATATAAGTATTAATAAATTTATAAAATATCTAAATTTTTTATTAATTTTACTTTTACTTGACAGATGCATGAATAAAGTGATCAATCAGCCCACAGCAGTGTAAATATTATGGTGGAATTAAACAAACTACGGAGAAACATAGATCTTAAGCAGGGCTCTCAAAAGTGCTCAGTTCACAGAGATCATATACTAGTTAACCAAGTACCCCTAAAACAGTGAGAAGAAAAATAATATTTGACAATACCACAAATATACTTTTCACAAATCTGATTTTGAAAATTGGTACTTAAATTTTACATGAACATAACAAGCACTGCACAATGACAATAACAACTAGTAGGGATGGATAGATTTGGGTGGAAGCATTAGCTCATTGTATATCATACAGTATGTTATTTTAGCTCAAACGTGGCCTCTGAACAACTGCGCTAATTAAATGTGACGTCAACCGTTCTATATTTAAATTAATATGTTCCTAACATAATCAGAGTTGATGAACGACTACGTACATCTGAACGTCAATTTTTTGTGCCTGTATACACTGATGGACATGGAAATCACTACAGTCTCTTTCCTTACTTAAAACTTTATTAAACCATCACAGACTGATAGATGATAGTATTGGTTGTTCACAGTAAAGTGAGCACTTTTGAGGCTCTAGTTACTATTTCCTTTCAACCATTTTTGATCCTTTAACCACTTTTTTTTAAATAAATGTTGCCATGTAAGTAATAAACACAGTGTGTGTATTCCACCGCACTCCGAAGTTAATCTCTAAGGCTAAATTAAAATAATTTATTGACTTACAAATGAGAGGGCTTTCAAAAGTGCTATATTACAGTGAATAGCCTATACATATCAGTAGGGTGCGTTGTTAGCATCTGCAAAGAGCAAATTTAATATGGGGTAGAGCATCTGCTTGCGGCTATACAGGCAATGACGTGACAAGGAATTCCATCATGCAGGTGGCGGATAGTGTCCTGAAGCATACACCACCATGCTTCCTGCAACTGCACACACAGATCAGCCAGTTTGGGCACGAGGCTGACGTTGGTGCAAACACCACCCCATCATTTCCCACACGTGTTTAGACCTGGCAGCCCTAGAATGGTATCTACATCCCATGGAGCATGTTAGCTGATGCGAGCTGTATGGGAACAAGCTTATCTTGCTGCACGATAGCATCTGGTATGCTGTGCAAAATTGGCAGAAAATAAGGCAGCAGAATTTATTTGACATATTGCTGCGCTCTCTCTGTGCCATTGGCCACCATGAGATAGGATCAGGAGTCATAAATGACAGCACTCCACAACATAACACCTGATCTACGATGTTCACAAATCAGTGCAGAATCGTTGCGTTGCCCACTGCGGTGCCAAACCCTACTGCGACCATCATCTGCATTAAGATTGAGGCAGGACTCCTCAGAGAACACAATATGTTAACATTCCTTTGTCCAATGTTGAAGTTCCTTGCATCGTTGATGGCGTGTTGCACAATGCAGAAGGGTCAAAGGCTAATGGCGCAGTGGATGCTGTGCTGTAGGCTAGCCTCATTCAAACTGGCGACTAATTGTTCTTGTCGATAGCGCAAAATTCAATGCAAGCCCTACAGACAGCAATCTCTCTAGTTGTGATGCCACATTCTCCTACTGCAAGTTGGTGGATACGATGATCATTTCTATAGGCTATTCACAGTAAAGTGAGCACTTTTTAAGGCAGTGCTAAATTTTTCTTTTCAGCGAATTTAAATTTTTCCACATTTTAATATAAATATTATGTGACTAATAAAAACAGTGTATAGATTTCACCACTCTGAAAAGTTAACGTCTCAGACTGCAATAAAATATATTTATTAGTGGTTAGTGCCTGTTGGGAAGCCCCTAGAAAGTAGTAAGTATTGAAATTTGTAAACCACATGAAATCAATGAAAACTGTCCTGATTGGCTTTCGTCTCGGCATTGCTGATTGGATGAGTAGTGTGGTGTGGTCAGACGAAAGTCAATCAGAGAGCAAGTAACAACAGTACTGACGAAGTTTGAATCAAGCTTTTTTTTCCTGTAACAAATAATGCAACCACCGTCGAGAACGGATGCGTGAGTATAAGATTGAGAAGTTTTAATGATATAGTTTGTCAAAAATTTAAGTGCGTGTGTAGCACCCGGGCTTAATTTCTATAATTGTTTTGGATTAAACATTTGCTTCTACTAAATAATTTTCTGCCCACGTACGTAGCCACTAGGATGTAGGCAGTCTCGAGTTTGCCTCCTTCGTAAATTTCTACGCAAGCAATTAATCTAAAATTGCTGCAAGATGTTTAAAATTTCATCATCGATAACATAAAATGAGCAATCTTTGTCTAATTTGTTGGAGAAGAACAAGTCAATAAAAAAGGAGAACAGAATTTCAGCCTTCTAATAGTACTGAAATGTTACAACATGACCTGAACGTATCCATGGTTGCACACACTGTGTTATGGTGAATGCATAGCCAAGATGAACTGCTATTTATGTGCTCTTGATTGTAGTGCAAATGGATAATACCTAATGGGTATAACGATTTCCATGTCCAGCAACGTATTTAAATGATTATAGGAAACTTACCTACAAGGCAACTAAGATAATCACTAAAGTCACCATCACAAAAAAAATATATTTATATAAATAAAAAAGGTAACATACATACTACATCTCATAATTATAATGAGTGATATTAATATATAAATAGGATTATAAAATTTTAATTAATTACCCATGAACCTCACAAAATTAATCCCTAAAATGCATGCAAATGTTTGAATAATGTCTGCCCACCTTGCATGTATGTTTAAAATAAAATTCAAGATATTTCATGCCTTTTCTAGAAATATTGTGGAACATGTAAGGTAATGTAAGTTAGTCAAAAGTTGTTGGTAGCGTACCAAATTCCATTACATAATTGTAACTCAGACTAACGCAATGTAAGTATCTTTTTTTTAAAACAAAATTTGCTTCTGCTTGCTTACAAAGCACTGGAAATATTTTAGGTTCAGATGAGACTCAAAATGTGAGCTTACATCATACATGAGTGAAGCAGTTTCATGCGTGAATTCACAAAATTAAACTTGCATTCACTTTGAAATAAATAGTTCCACTTACTTTCATCAGATGGCCACGAGGGCTGCATAATGGTTTGTATGCTCTGCTGCAACTGCTTCAGGCACGGCTTGACGGTTTTCACTTGGCCAGCCATCAGAAAGTGACATACCTAAAATCCCACAGCATATAATCATATGCACAAGTAGTTTATAAATAATTATACAAAAACTTGACTAGTGAAACAAGATGAGGGCAAACTTTCCCAAGAAACAACAACAAAAAAAAACAATAGCACATAACAAACCAAACATCAATCCTATTTTGTTTTTTTATGTCACTGCACCGACTTTAATAATGGGCAGAGAAAACACAAACCACCACAAAAATTTGCACACACAATAATAAAAGTTATTTTAAAATACCTATCATAAAGCGAATGCCATTTTTGTATATTTACTAGATGCATCTAAGAGCCAATACAGCTGTGGAGAATATTCCATGGAATCAAGGGAACCATTGGTTCCCTAATCAAATATATAAAACAAATAATTTTGTGACTCCTCTTGTAAATGATGCGCGGTCACACACATTACTGCCATAAAGATTTTCTTACTACTTTAGTAGCACTGCAACACATTATTATCCTTCCTGCTTGTTCTTCCCCGCCTCCTCGACCCCTCTCTCTTGCTTTTTTTTAGCCACACAGTGATTCTTCCCCCTTGCCGTCTCGTGTGGCCAGTTCCGTCACTTTTGGACTCGTCTCCCTCTTCGTCTTCAGGCTTTTCTGTGCACGACCTCTCCTTATCCCTCCACCATCGAGCATTTCCATGCTCACCCGGCAGCGGGAATAGGGAACCAAGCCAGCTGCCCGGTTCCATCCTGACAGGTGTTTTGCAAGTAATCATGAGTTTTTATGTAAAAGAAACAGCTAGTTTGAAAGTTAAATTAGGTAATAATTTTAACTGTTATGTTTACTCGTTTCTATTTCACCTCACTTCAAGTTTCTCAGTGACAAACGACAAAGGTAAATTGCTGACAGACAACATAGCCTCGCTGAGCGTATCAGCCCTACTCACCAAGGGAACCAAGAGCGACTTCTGAGAGTGCTGTGGGCAGAGGCGATGGAGTGAACCTCGGGCGGGATGCAGGGGGAAGAAGACGTGGCAGCTCGATGGGGGAAGGAGAGATGACAGCAGACAGAGACAAGCAGGTGAAGACATGCGACTGTGCTGTAGAAGAATTGCTCAGTTCATCTTGCAGTGCTAGGAATTTTGAACAGTAAAGAGATGAAATGTTATGTGGTAGGCCAACTCCAGACATGTGCATTGTCAACAAAGGCTAAATCAAGCGGTGTGCAGTGCAGATGACATTTTAAGGCTAATTTTTACAGTTGCCACTTGCAGGACGTAAATAGAATTTAAAATTATATTGTTGGCCACGTTTAATGTTTACATTGGAGAAAGAAGAATGGAATATAAGCAGTTTTGGTGATGAACAATTTTCATAAAGCTGCTCACATACACAAACTCTCAAGACACATTTGTCACATATGTGTAAACTTAAGATGCTAAGATTCACGCAAGTCGATCTGAACTTAAACAATCAGTTTTGCGTTGATGTAAGAAAAAACAGCAGACAGAAACTGAGAAGTTTTGAAACGTCTGATAGAAGTGACTGTGTTTCTTGGGTAACAAGAACTTGTATTCCCGGGCCATGATGAAAAAGAGAGGTCTTCAAACCCAGATTATGTGGGACTAGTCAATCTGTTGAGCAGTTACGGCTCCGTGTTGTCCGCACATTTGGAAACTTGTTAAGTTTTTACAGGTTTTTTCCAGTAATATACAAAATAACATTATAGAAAGTGTCGCCAAATTGATAGTGAAAGAAATTAAAGCACAAATTAGGTTGACTCCTTTTGTGGCATTAATCCTAGGTGAAAAGACAGATACTGCGAACATGTCGCAGCTTCAGCTTTCGTCTGTATTGCGGCATGTGACAAGTAAGTGTAACTTCGAAGAAAGATTTCTCAGTTTCACTGACGTAAGTACTGACTGACCAGCAGAAGCACTGGCAGATCATGTTTTTAAATTAGTAGACGAGTACGCCTGCAGTGAAAAACTGGTATCGCAAACATATGATGGAGCTGCTGTTGTATCTGGTTATCTGAATGGGCTACAGAAATAAGTACGGGAAAATTACGGTAGTGCTATATTCATACACAGCTGCGGGTATAGATTTAAATCTTGTACTTTCGCAGTTACTTACAATATTAGAGATTGCACAATATTTTTTAAAACATTAAGAGAGTTTGCCTCATTTTTTTTACCACTCTACGAAGCCATTAATGCACTGGACAAACTGGCATGCAAACGTTTTCCCAAAGTCTGCCCAACAAGATAGAATTACAACTCCTGTTTGGTTCACACAGTTTTCGAAAATAAAACAGCTCTAATCAGTCTTTTTTAAAACAAAATAGAAAATCCTGATTAAGAGGATAATGAATTTTATATTACAGCACGTGGTTTCTTAGTTGCACTAAAAGAGTTTATTTTTAATTTTCTGTTGCATTTTTTTTTCTTCTGCAAAAAAAAAAACCCATCACACACACACACACCACCCTATTATTAAAATAAGAATGACTAATTTAATATAATTTGGCCTATATTTAAGGATTATACTCCCAGTAAAAAACACGCAAATTAAAAGAAACTGACCTCAAAGCTAGCTAAAGAAAGTTAAATTTAGAAATAACTGTCAACTTTTTGATGCACCTTGGTACTAGATTCAATACACTCGGAACTTTAAGATTCTGGCTCTAATGGACCCAAATAAAAAGGAATAAAATTCTAAAACGTTTCCAGAGGAAGCTTCTGCCTCTCTAAAATCATCTTACGACAGTGGCGGATTTACATTTTTGCCGCCAGTAGGCTATTCAAATTTTGCCGCCCCTACCGACCTCTATAATTGGATACCCTAGTTCACAATCATATTAATTACAATTTTTTTGTCAATGAAATTGTAACTTTGTGGTTTGGGCACTATTGTCCTAATTACACCACCTTTTTCCCGTAATTAGTATGATTGTGAACTAGGGGATCGATGTGTCAGTTTCTATATTATTTTTAAAACCCAACGATTTAGTTAATATTGCACAAGAAATAGTTTTTCGGTATATTTCTGAGCTAATAAAAGCTCAATCATGTACTACTAATAAGGCGGGGTAAGGTATGCCTCAGTACTACTTACACAATAATGTACATTCGGTAAACGTAATTAAATAATTTTTATTGCGCTTACTTACAGTTTGAAAACAATATATTTAATTATCTGGTAACAATCCGGCTGATGATGTCAATGAAGTTCAATTAATTAAGTTATGAAAGTTTTACAATACATTTTTGCCCTATTTTCTATTGGAAAAATCATTAATTATACCGTCGTATGAAATCTTGTTCATTAGTTCTGACTCTATGCACAAAAGAGCTAAGGCGTGTAGCTTTTCTTAGCTAAAGGTAGATCTTAGATAATTTTTCACCCGTTTTATGCAAGAAAAGCTTCTCTCACCCGAACAATTTGTCGCTGGTGTACATAGAGCTATGCGAAATGCTATATCCAAGTTTGGATAAACGTTTTGCAAATTCTGTTTTCGCAGGAACGAAGATAGACTTTTCAATGATCCAGAATCCGGTTTTACCAAAATTCTTTCAGAAGAAAGGTGGCATTGAAAATGTATGCATTCTTGAACTAAGTCAGTCTCTAAATCATTAGGATACATTTCTTCCAAGAAAAGGGCTTTTTCCGTAAGGGTTGATGATGACAATTCACTCATTTTGGTCAGAAATGAAAACTTTTCATTGAACCTGTTGTAGGCCTCCTGCCGTTTTTCTAATTCGGATACGAGTCTATCAATGAGGACGAGAAATGTGTTAACCCTGAAAGTATCACTCGCAGTCATTCTCATTTCTTCATCGGGTGTTTCATCATAATTTTTTTTCCTTTTCGGTTGTCTTTTTCCCATGTCTTTTGTATACTGCTTCGACACGCTTAATTCCATCGCCTTTTGTTCGAAATACTTAAAATTTTCTCGTTCAGCTACGAAAAACTTGCAAAGAGATTCGTAAAGATCGGCAACAGTGATCAAATCTACGGTAGAAGCCTGAATTTGAACATTCACTTTGTTTATTCTTTCCAAAAAAACATTCCACACAACAACCATTACCGCCGTTTCCAGTTTTTCTAAATTCAAAAGTATTCCCGTCGCTTCGTTTCGCGTTACAGGCTTTTCGGTACAATCATCCTTGATTGATTCCAAAGTTTTAAGGACTTCGTGCCAACAATCTCTCAAACTTCTACATGCGTCCTCTCTAGCTGACCAACGTGTCAGATTTACTCTCTTTAGCGTTTTCCCTTTCCCGATTTCAGTCATTAATTTTTGCCAGCGCTGTGTCGAACTTACAAAAAAAACGTAGATTTCTTGAAGCAACATGAAGAAGCGACAAGCTTCTGTGCAAGATTCAGCAGCCGCAGTTGCCACTAAATTTAAAGAGTGGGCAGAGCAAGGAACGAAAAAAGCAAAAGGTGCTTGGCTTTGAATTTGAGCCTGTAAGCCATTGTACACACCAGACATGTTCGCGGCATTATCATATGATTGTCCACGACAGTCTTCAATATTTATGCCCAGTGTTTTGAGTTCCGAAATAATGGCAGAAAACATTTCTTCAGCTTTATGTCCCACTGAGGGCAAAAACTTGAGAAATCTTTCACACGGTTCGCCTGTTTCCAAAACGTATCTAATGACGAGGGTAAGTTGGTCCACATGTGCTATATCTGGTGTTGAATCGATGATTAAGGAAAAATATTTCGCCCTTCTTATCTCGTCTCCAATGTGTTTTAAGACTTTATGACCCATCAAGAGAATAAACTCATCGCAAACGGTCTTTGATAAGTAACTGGTACTTCCAGATCCTTGATTCCCAAATCGTTCAATATGACTGGCTAAAAAAGGATCGAATTCAGCTAACAGTTCCAAAATCATACAATAATTTCCGTTATGCGGATCACCGAACTTTTCATTTTTTCCTCTGAAAGCGAGGCCTCTTGAACACAGTCGCTTCACTACGGCAACAACCCTCTTCAGAACGTTTCTCCAATAAGTAATTTCTTCATCAATCTGGACATGCAGTAAATTATCGAGTCGGCCATCAATCTCACTTCTAACTTTCAAACTAAGGATACTAGATTTATGACGCGCAGAGTTTTCATGCTGAGCTACTCGGTGTTCTGCATTTTTCCAGTCATTAAATCCTTCGTTCTCAAACTGAGTCTTATTCTCCAATGGACCGAATGCCAAACAGGGCCCGCAATATACAGATCTTTTACTTTCAGAATAAACCAGCCAATTTCGGTCATTCACTTCATTATTTTTCATTTTTCTTTGGAAGATACTCACTGGCAAGAAACGACGCTGATCAGCATATATTTTTTCACTTTTAGAGAAGTCACAAGACTTGTTTTGATCGAAGCCGTACCTTGCGATAATCTCCCTTAAGGTATCGTTGATTTCCCATAAAGCTGGATCTTTGTTTAGATTTACTGTTGTTTGCACTTGGTCATTACTTAACGTCTGATTCTGATACGCATCTTCAATTGTTATACTTATTGATGATTCCTCTACCGCCTCTACGTCAAAAACATAAATATCCGTTTTTTCAAAAGTAGATGGTTCAACAGATGACTGTTGTTGTTGGGCCGCAGAGTTCAAATCCGTTTCATCTTTTCCAGATTGTATTGTGTCAGTGCATGTTGTTGAAGTTCCTGGTCTTTCAACACTACTTCCACTTCCACTTTTAAAAAAACTGTCAATTTTTATCGTTTTACGGATAATCTGTTCTTGTTCTTCTTTTTTTATTTTGGCCTTCTTTTTATACTCAGCTCCACTAAGTCGCTTTCTCCCATCACTCATTCTAACAATTTCTTGGATTCCAAGAACTGAAATAAAAAAGATTACATTGGGAGTTTTATTTCTCGTACATCCTTTGTTCAGACTTCAGACATTGAATAATTACCTAACATAAGTACAAGAAATTTATTTAAGTATGATATAACAAAAAAATCGAAATTTCTTTGCATAGCTTCCGAAACAGCTATTTATCAAGTTAAATTACGTCTTACTGATTCGTTACGGATGATTTATTGTAATATATTATGATTACTTACCTACTATAAGTTTCTACGCACCGGTGATATTATGCTATGAAATTATTCATACAATCCACGAAACACTTTGAAAAATTACAGCACACAACCAGAAAAAGTAAATACGGGACGGGACTTGCCCGTTTGTATCGCCGGCCGCCGCTCTATATCTATCTCTCTGGAACTCAATGCCACCACGCGGCGTATGCCTACAACAGCACGACCCCGCTTCGGCTCCCGCGGCGACCGCGCTGCGCTCGTGCAGTCAATTCGGCCAAACTACGCAAATTGTAGAAAAATGTATCTAAGTGGTGAAACATATTACATGTTGAATTGTTTCTGTGGACCTAATAACATTTAGGTATATAAATATGAATCTTTTTAATTTCTGTACGACATTAAAAAAAATTTGGCCCCAAATTTGCCGCCCTAGGCCCCAGCCTACTCAGCCTGCTGGTAAATCCGCCACTGTCTTACGATAATCACTTTGATATGCATTGTCTTAGGAGTTAACCAGTTGCAAAATTAAATTTTTCAGAGTTCAGGTCAAAATCAGTCTTTAAACAATGGAATTGCTGAAACAATCCGATTTAAATATAGATAACTTTCTTGAATTGTACAAAAATTGTTCTTTAATAGCTACCATTCCTGCAACAAGTTCATCTGTTAAAAACTCTTTTACCTCACTGAAAATAATCAAGACATACAAAGGAAACTCCCACAAACAAGACAGTCAAATCTTGGACTACTTTCAATTGAACAAAAATTGCTGCTTACTTTCAAACAAAAAAATCTTCCTACAGTGATGTGATTGACATTTTTGTTCGTAAATCAAGAAGACTACACTTGATTTACAAGTAATCACGTCAACAAACGGAAGTAAATTGTGATTCAGGAATTAATGGACAACTTACGTATGAAAGACTTAAAATAGTTATTGTAAAGTTTTTGACAGTGTGTGCACTTGTGTTCCCAAAATGACTAGTATTTAATAAAATAAACAAGTACCTAGACATTAAATTTTCTGTAAAGGTACAGTGAGTTAATATAACTAACAATATTGAAATATTGTTAAATTCGTACTTTGTAAACAGATGCAAAAATTTCTTGGCGCATTGACATCTTTGAGGTAGATAAAAGTGATCATATTTCTGAACAATGTTTTAGTCAACTCCATTCACACAAAAGATCCAGGTTTCGAGTTCCAACGTATCCAATTCTAAAGTTTCTAATGCAAAAAACTTACCAGTCATTATTGCCAGCTGGAGTGCTTTCTTGGCCAACCACAGTTCTCAGCACTATTTGTAACTCATGCTGTCAAGTGTGGCAATTTTTCTCGCCCTTGGGAGGGGATAAATTCAAGCAAAGACTAATAATACAAAATCATATTTTGTAAATTTTTGTTTTCTGTTTTACAAATAAAATATAAGTTCCTGTTATAACTAAACAGTAGTAATGTTAAGTTTATGAATGGCTAAATGCAGCGTAGAACTTTTAAATTCTGTAACAATGCTGTTAAAACAGAAAAAACCAATTTTGTTTAGCTGTCNACTATGGACCACATCACTTTTTTTGTTGGTTGACAGGAGTTCATTACATGTGCTGATATCACAAATGTGATGCAAAAATGTATAAAAACTTCATTAATTAAAACCAAAAAGTTAAGAAGAAAAAAAAAAACTCTTTCTGATTATGAACATTACTAATTTATAATTGGAATTTACATGCACTGTAGCACAGTTGATTTAAATCATGATTAACAATAAATTCATAACTGGGACCATCTTAAAGTACAGTGCAACACAATCAATTTGAAAAACATGCTGTTTAATTCAATGTCTTTACAGGCTCCGAATTTAGATAACGGGTATCCTTGGGCAAGCAAAACTTTTAATTTTCCACACTTTTTTAATACTTCAGATTTATTATTCTGCTTTTTAGCAGCACACTTCCAGATCTCGGCATCCTTTAACTTTTCAAAATAAATCAACTTGCAAATCAAGCCTGTTCTTCCGCACAAGTCACCAAAGCAACATTACAAAGTTAAGTAATCACAAACATTTAAATATATCTGTGACAACAAAAATAAAACAAAGACACCCCTATAACTCACCAAATGTGTGCACAAAACAGGTGGGCAAAATAATTGCCCCTCTTTTGGTTGGTTTTTATATTTGCTAATATAGGGTGCAGATGCAGGAAAAAACATGCATGCAGTAAATAAATAATTTAAAGTTTGTCATTTTATTACTTGACTTTCATTTCAAGAAATGAAAATAATTTTTAAAAAACTTATCCTGTTTTGCCTTGCCCCTCTTATCTAGCACTATGAGCATTTGACCAGTCCACCAAGTTATAACACGGGCTTAGTGTGTGTGTCATTCTTCAGAGGAAACAACACATGTAATGTTCCACCAGGGGTTCCAACTCAGTGTAGGAAGATGGGTTAAATATGAAAATGGAGAGATGAGATGAACCTATCTCACCTGCAACACCAGGAAGAACACTTTGAGGTACTCCTTCTGGTACTGGGAGCCCTGCCAGTTGTCGACCAAATGGCCAGCCTGCGTCAGTAGTGTGTGGACGTCTTGGAACTTCTTGTCTATCAACATTAGCTGGAAGCATTAAAAAACATGACATTTTAATAAACCCTCTATAACAAAAATTTAAAATGATAATGAGGTTTGTATTAACAGGTGTTTGCAATTATTAAAATTTATAAAAAATATTTAAATACTGACACTGTGATTTTGATTTAGCATATTTGAAAATAAGAGATTCGTATCACCAGCATGACCTATTTTTTCCAATGGACTTGACATTAAATTTTAATACAAATGAACAAATGTGAAATGTTTTTCATTAAGAGCACAAATTAACATTATAAATCTTATTTCATTTCAAGGGGAAACAAGACAACTTTGTGTAAATGAGAANCATTAAGAGCACAAATTAACATTATAAATCTTATTTCATTTCAAGGGGAAACAAGACAACTTTGTGTAAATGAGAACTACATATTAAAAAGGTTTTTATTAATGAGGTTTCACTGTACAAATTACACATTACAAAAAAAGTTCACTCTCTACAGCCCAGATTTGGATAGGACAGAGGAAATGCGCACCTGGAACCTAAATTCATGCTAAACATGTTAATTGAAGTCTGCTGGCATCCAGATACCAATATACTGGAATTGAGACAGGAAAATCCTACAAAACAGTCTTTGCCAGTGCTGTTAGCAACTACTGCCCTAAAATAATGCATTTATATTAAGCTATTTCTGATCCTGTTGGGGCCCATCATCCTGAGCTGTTAACACGTAACACCTACAGCGAAACCCCTATTTTACACTTTTCAAGGGACTGGGAAAAAACATTGCAAAATGCAGGAAAGTGTAAAAAGAGGGAAACTTATGCTGTAAAACAGACATTGGAACCAAAAAAAGGGTGGTAAAATGCAGGAAAGCGAAAATCAGGGGGTGTAATACAGTGGTTCCACTATATGTGAGAAGTGACTGCAGTATGAAAATTGTGGAGACCATCGGCCAGCTCCAATAATTCCTTGGAAACCAGCAAAAATTCCACAACACGCAAATAATTTGACAACCATATTACAGTAAAACCTCTGTATAACATAATTGATGAAACCAAAGTTTTGTGTGTTTGCTATAGAGGGGTTCTTTATAGAGNTAAAACCTCTGTATAACATAATTGATGAAACCAAAGTTTTGTGTGTTTGCTATAGAGGGGTTCTTTATAGAGAGGTGATTTACAATGTGTTTTTTTTTTTTCAACATGCAGTCAATTTTGAATCTAATTGCTGCTGAAATTTAATTGCATTGGTTCTTTTGTATTGATTTATACAAGAAAATTATTAAATGGATTTTCTTTTGAACACTTGTACAGTAAAACATTATGGCCACTATTAATAAATTACCATTGTCATAGGAAAAAAAAAAAGCCACCAATATTTTTTGGTGCAACATTACGTAAACAATAAATGTGCAAATTCTTAAATTTTAAATACGTAATAAAAACTTCTATGATAAAAAAAATACTTGGTNGGTTCTTTATAGAGAGGTTCTTTATAGAGAGGTTCTTTATAGAGAGGTGATCTACAATGTGTTTTTTTTTTTTCAACATGCAGTCAATTTTGAATCTAATTGCTGCTGAAATTTAATTGCATAGGTTCTTTTGTATTGATTTATACAAGAAAATTATTAAATGGATTTTCTTTTGAACACTTGTACAGTAAAACATTATGGCCACTATTAATAAATTACCATTGTCATAGAAAAAAAAAAAAAGCCACCAATATTTTTTGGTGCAACATCACGTAAACAATAAATGTGCAAATTCTTAAATTTTAAATACGTAATAAAAACTTCTATGATAAAAAAAATACTTGGNTACGTAAACAATAAATGTGCAAATTCTTAAATTTTAAATACGTAATAAAAACTTCTATGATAAAAAAAATACTTGGTAAACACAAAATGAGACAATACAATTTTCTGTTGAGAAATACAATTTTCCTGCAATAATAAACTGCAATTAATATATGACCAAAGTGCTGTTACTCAAAACCATGCAGCCACTCTATATTACAATGGTAAGTACATTTGCTTTACAAAGCCCATTTAAAATACCTCCCTGAAACCCTTTTACAATTTACATTACCCTAAAACTCTCACCTTAAAAGGACACAACTACCCTTTTCGATTTTCTCTTAAAATGTTACATTTTCCTTCAACTACTCAAAACACCCATACACTGTACCTCAGGCAATTTTAAAACATTCCCAGATTTAACAGGGCAAAGTGCCCAAGCAAGACCTGAAGGGTCATTAATTTTGTTTACTTATTTTAATAAATGTACGTTAATGTGTGTATAGCCTGTTCACAATAAACTGAGCACTTTAGAAATCAACCTTGAAAAATGTCACTGTCCCTACCTGCATGTATATTATTACAGACTAAGTGACTGGCATGCTCCAAGTAAAGATGGTGTAATGACGCAGTATTATTTATTTTTGGGACACGTGTTTCATTTTTTTGCTTCTTTGGCTAAGCTTCGTAATATTTTTATCGGGTTTGAAATTAAAAGCAGTGGTGGTTCGTTTTACAGTGATAGTTCGTTTATCGGGCATACGTTTGCCGTTTCGTTTCGAACGTCGTAGTTTTCAGTAAGCGTCAGCATTATTTAGAAACNTCGTTTATCGGGCATACGTTTGCCGTTTCGTTTCGAACGTCGTAGTTTTCAGTAAGCGTCAGCATTATTTAGAAACGTTCAGACTGCGTCGACAGTTGTAGTTCCTACGGCGCAGTTTCGATAACACGTGGAGAGCGTGCGTGGCAGCCCACGCCAGACCCTTATCTGTGGAGAGAGGGGTGATAGGCGAGACAAGTACACGTGTGCCTGTCGCCTTCCGGCAGTTGATACCGAGCAGTTGAATCAAGTCATCTGAAGTGAGTTGTCATCCAGGGCTCGCCTAGGCCACGTCGGGCGAGGCGCTAACNGCCGTTTCGTTTCGAACGTCGTAGTTTTCAGTAAGCGTCAGCATTATTTAGAAACTTTCAGACTGCGTCGACAGTTGTAGTTCCTACGGCGCAGTTTCGATAACACATGGAGAGCGTGCGTGGCAACCCACGCCAGACCCTTATCTGTGGAGAGAGAGGTGATAGGCGAGACAAGTACACGTGTGCCTGTCGCCTTCCGGCAGTTGATACAGAGCAGTTGAATCAAGTCATCTGAAGTGAGTTGTCATCCAGGGCTCGCCTAGGCCGCGTCGGGCTTGGCGCTAACCCCCACACCGGCAAACTTGAACTTGCTAGAGTATTCCTCCGCCGGTGTGGGAGGTCGCTGCATTTAAGTTTCTTCGGGCAAGTTCTTATAACATGAACAATTCGTAAACGACTGTGGCGCTGTTCTACACGGGTCTGTTTATCTGTGAACGGTTCGTACTCTGCATATCTGAACTTCGTATGTGAACTGTGTCACTTAACTGGTAAATAAAAGTATGGAACAAAACAAAACCGGAACTTGACATTATTTCATAATTAATTGGTGTCTATTTTACAGAGTCTCATGTTACTTCGTCTTGAGCTAGTCGAGTGGAAAGTTATAGGTAGTCGGCAACTTAAAGTCGGCTGTAACTGTGCACGTGCCAACGTTACAATGGTAATGATGGCTAGGAAAAATAGTTCTATGTCGTAACGTTGAATCAAAAGTGTTAAGTAAGCATATGTGACCACTAAAATTATTTCTTTTGTTTTCTGTTTTTTTTTTTAATGCACAAACGTGTAAGAACTAGTAAATTTGTAAAATATTTACTTCCCTAATAATTCCACAGGTTTCCTTGACCCACACAAGAATAAAGTAATCAAGCCCATGACAATGTTAATTGTACATGCGGTGGAAAAATATATAAGTGGCGTACAAGTCGAGCCTACGCAGGGCTTTCAAAAGCGCTCCATTTACCACGAACAGCATTGCCAAAGCAGAATTCACATTGAAAAAAGGCTGAAACCCAACTTTTATTCTTTTAGATTGGTATCTGGTGTCATCGGAGCAACTCGGGCCCCAGCCTAAACCCTGGTCTTCACAGCAGTGGCAGGAGCAGACGGAGAAAACCCTGGCAGTGTGCAGTGTTGCAACTCTCCAATCTCAGTGTATAGCACAGTAACCCCCCCGTGTAACAAGTGTGGCGATCGTGCAAGACACCGCAGGAGATGCGGATGGGGGTTTAGCAGGGCCTGGTCAGCTCGCCAAGCGAGGTCGCGGTGACAGTGTAACGGTAAACCAAGCAGGCACTGACAGTGACACCACGCCATCCATACTCTTAAACCCCTCAGAAACGAAAAGGGGAAATTGCAGAACTAAAAGCCCAATGTAATAATTAAGGGACTAAGTATTTGTAATTTTGCAAACACAGGTTTGATTGTTTTTAATTAGGATTTGTATGTTAATATGCAGCGGGCGAAAGGCATGCCATTAGCCCCCCTTCCACCTGTCATGTTGGGTAGTTTGGGAGAAGCTGTGGCCAAGGGAGGATGTGTGCATGGGGGCACTCAAGTTTGCCATTGTCTATTATAGTAGTGCTGTCTGGAACTGTAAGTTACCTAAACCTTTTTTGTTTTAGCCCCCATGTCCCTCATACCGTAGCGGATTTGTGTAACTTAAATATTTTATTTTAAATCCTGCACCACGTGTGGGTGCAGGGATCTTTACGTTTATGGGACCAGCTTGCTCCAGCAGAATTTTTGAATAGTTTTATATCTCGGCCAGCAAGGATCTCGAGTGGACATCTTATTAATATTCTCCTAGCGTTTGATCTGTATTTGAGAGTGACTGTGTTTTTTTCATGTTTTCTACTGTGCCATGTATTATGGTGTAACATTCAATTGTCGGGCCATAAAACTCATACTAATTGAAACTGTGTTCGAGAGACATTTGTCCTACCTGATTTTTGGCCACATAATAAGAGGACGTACAGTGTAATTCCAATCATAACTTAGTAACTAGCCACTGCGTGGTCAAACCACAGTCGCCGGTGCTCTCCGCTGCCAGCCAGGCAAGTAGAACCCTGCCCTTATTAGTGTTAGTCCTGCGGCTAGCTGAAGCCCACGAATCTGCTGCCACTTAGATGGCATTTCTTAATGACGGTGAGCATCAGCCTGGCAGGGTCATAAACCCAGACTACGTCACCGGGTTATGTCATTCATTTTTACTTCAGAGT